>CM077160.1:80944252-81208235 GCA_039583875.1 Platanthera guangdongensis | reverse complement strand
ACCATTGAAAATATTTTGTGCTTTTTTTGCATTATGAGGCTACCCGAGCTTTTTGAAGTGGACGCTTCAGAGCTCGAAGTTTTTAGCGACCAGCGTGTTTTTTTAGCTGCTTGGAAAGAATTGAGATTGCCAGCCTTGGCCAAACCATCAATTCGGAAGTCAGAGTTGGCAGGTGGAATCAGCTAGATCTTTGGAAGTAGATTTGGCAAAGTCTGCATACCGAAGGAGATAGAGGGTAGAGCAGGATAGGAGGAATTAAGAAGTGACTAAAATGTCTACTGGTCAGGCTCCATATGGTTGTTTTAAGTGTGGTAAGGAAGGGCACTTTCCCGAGATTGTCGGAATGGTGCTCAGAAGTTAAAGAAAGCTATGTCAGGAGCAGGTATAGGACAAAGTGCTAGAGATCTAAATCGAATCCAAGGAAGCAAGGACTTGGATATGCAGAAGACAGAGTTCAAAATGCCGAACTCCTCAAAGTCTGCATACCGTAGGTGGTATAAGAAGGCTAGGACTTGGGTCCAGCTCCTTCTTCTGGTGCTTTTGGGATGACTATAGGTCGAACCCCGGGCACATGCTTTAATGGAAAGCCGAGGCACTTTGCCCGAGACTGCTGGAGCGGACGTCCCAAGTCCTAGAAGAAGCACACTGTCATGATGACAGGTACGACTTAAACTTATAGCAGTTTAGCTTTAAATACTTGTTTCCTTGTGCATGTTAGCTTAGAACTGTTTTGTGGTATGCTTTGTTCTGATTTTCGATTAATTCGGCAAGAGCACAGTTCGCTTAGGGAGCTTCGTGTTCCCTTTGACCAAAGGATTTGTATTGCACGTCAGAGTACCTTCTTCGATGGAAAAAGACAAATGGATGCATTGTTGTCTAATGATGCTTATTACGCGCGTGTAGAATATGTTACGTTTAGGTTCGGATTGGGAGTTAAGACTTTGACTTATAAGCGTTATTACTACCGCTAGGGGAGCTCGACGTAATATTTGGTATGGACTGGCTCTCGGAGTAACAAGCGTACATTGTCGAAATCGCAAGAAAGTCAAGTTGGGAACTTGTCGTGAGACGACATTTGTGGGATTGAAAGGGGTCAAACATGACGTGGTGTCCGCTCTTCAGATGGTTAAGGCAGGTTTGTGTGATGCCAAACCGGTCATACACTCTTCGTATCGGTTAGCGCCTAAGGAGATGGCGGAGCTGAAGGTGCAACTTCAAGAGTTGTTGGATCAAGGTTATGTGCGTCCAAGTTTGTCTCCTTGGAGCGCACCGGTCCTTTTGTGAAGAAGAAATACGGAAGCTTGAGACTTTGTATTAATTATCGAGAGCTGAACAAGCTAATGGAGAAGAACAAGTACCCGATCCCAAGGATTGATGATCTATTTGATCAGTTAGTCGGGTCGACGGTGTACTCAAAGTTGGATCTCAAGTCTGGATATTATCAGCTGAGGATAAGGGAGAGTGATATCCCCAAAACAGCTTTTAGTACGAGATACACACATTATGAGTTTACGGTCATGCCATTTGGCTGACGAATGCGCCGTCGTTGTTCATGGATTTGATGAACAGGACTTTCAGGGAGTACTCTGACCACTTTGTGATAGTCTTCATCGACGACATTTCGTGTACTCGCAGAGTGAGGAGGATCACTTCAAGCATCTGCACTTGGTATTAGAGACGCTAAGGAGGAATCAATTGTACGCCAAGTCCTTGAAATGCGAGTTTTGGTTGTCCTCAGTGGCGTTCCTCGATCATATAGTGAGTGGAGAGGGGATTGCGGTGGATCCTGCGAAGATTGTTGCGATACGAGAGTGGCCTATGCTTTCTACGGTTGCGGAAGTCCGAGTTTTCTGGGGCTTGCCGGCTATTACAGGCGCTTCGTGGAGAACTTCTCGCGGATAGCATTACCTCTCACTACTTTGATGAGGAAGGAGAAGAAGTTCGTTTGGATGCCGGATTGCGCATGGGCATTTGAGGAGTTGAAGTGTCGGTTGACCACGATGCCCGTGCTGAGTTCGCCGAGTCGGACCGAAGGCTTTGAAATCTATAGCGATGCTTCGGTCAGTGGCTTGGGTTGTGTGCTGCTGCAGCATGGAAGTGTGATAGCGTATGGCTCGAGACAGTTGAAAGTGCATGAGAGGAATTATCCAATCCATGACTTGGAGTTAGCGGCCGTGATTTTTGCCTTAAAGTTGTGGAGGCACTACTTGTATGGTGTGAGGGTCGATATATATACCAACCTTGAAAGCCTAAAATATTTGTTGGATCAAAAGGATTTAAACATGCGACAGCATAGATGGATGGAGTTCCTGGGGGACTACACATTCAAGATCCACTACATGCCTGGTAAAGGCAATGCGGTTACGGACGCATTGAGTCGTCGGGCCCCAGCTCAGGCAAATGGTTGTCGGTCCATGACGAGCGGTTGGTTCAGGAGTTGGAGGCGTTGGAGATCTCTTGTCTAGCCAAGCAGTCGAGTGCTGAAGCGCTATTGAACTGGACTGAAGTTCAGTATGACCTGGATGATCGGATTCGACAGGCTTTGGATGTGGATAGCAGCATGAAGCAGCTCATAATAGAGGCTCTGGATGGGTCAAATTCCCAATTCATTGGTGAGGATGGATTGCTTTGGAAAGACGGTTGTCTGTGAGTCCCGAGTGTGGGCAATTTGCGGGTGGAATTGTTGTACGAGGTGCATCATACCAAGTACACGATTCACCCGGGGAGCACGAAGATGTACCATGATGTGAAGAAACAGTTCTGGTGGCCATGACTGAAGAAGGATGTGGCACTGTACGTGGCAAAGTGTCAGACATGCGCCTTGGTGAAGGCGGAATGCCAAAAGCAGGGAGGATTCTTGAAGTCATTACCTATTTTGGAGTGGAAGTTTGACAACATTGAAAGATATGGTACCTAAACACCTAGAGGGGGGGGTGAATAGGTGACCTAATCCTTTTTAAGTTTTGTTTGGCAGCACAACAGCTATTTCAGAGAATTCTACAGCTAACAGCAATTACAGCATATAAACAGTAATTCCACAGCACAGCACAGCACAGCACAGAAGACACACTAATTTATAGTGGTTCCCCAATCTTTGGGTACATCCACTTTCCCCTTCGCCTATCTAGCAGTGTACTAGATTCGGCCAAACTTCTCCACTATCTCAGAACCCAACAAGGTCCTACACCTCAGGCCCAAAGCCTTACACTCAGCCACAAAGGCCTACACTCAGCCACCCAGGCCTACACTCAGCCAATTAAGGCCTACACTCAGAGTTCTTCAACTCCTACACTCAGGCAACCAAGCCCTACCCTCAGCCTTTATAATATAGGCTTACAATTCTCTCAGATCCAATGGATCCTACAAGTTAAAATAGAAATACAATTGCTAACTCTACAACTCAGAAAATAAGAGAGGAGTTGAGAGTTTCTTGAAGAGTTCTTGGAAGAACTCAGTTAGATCCAAACTGACTTAGCTTCCTTCAAAGCTTCTTGAGTTAGAACTGAATTAGTCTGAATCTTCTGCAGTTGTCCTTGACCACTGCTTCTTGAAATCCAGATGACTCTGAATTCTTCTTCTCAGCCTTAGTTCCAAAGACTGAATTCTGGTTGGAGCTCTCTCTCTCCAACTTCTTAGATCTGCAGATGCACAGCAAGATCTTCTTGTGTTGATACTCAATATACCACTTTTACAAAGATCTGAACTCTCTCTATCAAAAACTTTTTCAACCACTTCTATATCACTTCATCAATCTTAGTCTGTAAACCATGGGTGCCTATTTATAGGCTTCATTCATGGTAAACCGGCTGGTCCGGTTCATAACAGACTTCTGATTTCTCTGACAGTTGATGTAGACCGGCTGGATCGGCAGCTGTCATGTCAACCAGTCACTTCTTGAAATTCCCTAACTGTCAGATAGTGTCGAGACTTTCTGTTCTTAAGTGTCGACACTTATAGGCCAAGTGTCGACACATGTTGTGTAAGTGTCGACACAAGTCTACAAGGTGTCGACACAATTCCTTGTATGTCTCGACACAGATTCTTCTGCATGTGTCGACACTGAAATTGAGTGTCGACACAAGTACTTGTTCTTCATTCTTCAACTGTATTCTTCTAAGTGTCGACACATGTTCTTTGTGTCGACACATCTTCATGTGTTGAAACTGTCAAGTGTCGACACTGCTTCTTGGTGTCGACACAAGTCTTCACTTTTGTTTCTTCAGCTGAGTGTCGACACATTCCTTTAGTGTCGACACTTGTACTTAGAAATTTTGTAACTTTTCTGTTCTTTGCTAAGTGTCGACACAGCTCCTTGTGTCGACACTTTCTTCAAGTGTTGAGTCTTCAACTAAGTGTCGACACATTGTGCTGAGTGTCGACACTTTCTTCAACTACTGACTCTTCAGCATAGTGTCGACACATTGTGTTGAGTGTCGACACTTTATTCAAATACTGAGTCTTTAGCTAAGTGTCGACACATTATGCTGGGTGTCGACACTTTCTTTAAGTGTTGACTCTTCTGCATAGTGTCGACACATTGTGTTGAGTGTCGACACTTGTACTTAGATTCTGCAGACTTTTGCTGAGTGTCGACACAACTCCAAGTGTCGACACTTTCTGGTGTTGACTCAGCTCTTCTAGGTGTCGACACTTCTGCTAAGTGTCGACACAGCTTTTCTGCATTCTTCTACACTGAGTGTCGACATAGCTCCAAGTGTCGACACTTTCTGACTGGTGTCGACTCTTCATCCCAGGTGTCGACATAATGACTCCAAGTGTCGACACTGCTTGTCTGGGTGTCGACACAAGCTTTCTCAAGTGTCGACACTTTCCCTCTGGGTGTCGACACATGGACTTAGAAACTTTTAGCTTCAGTCTAGTGAATACCTAACCTGCACAAGTAACTCAAACACACATCAAATACATTATGATGTATATCATTGAGTTAGGGAAGGCTTCTTCAAATCAGGTACATTTGACCAATGTACCCAACAATCTCCCCCTATTTGGAGAAGTCATAACCCTTAGTCAATGATATACACCACTTATAATTAAAAATTATAAAATGATGTAAAACAGGTATATGTCAACAGAGTTAAACTTAAACATGTAATAAAGCACACATGTATACTCATTCAGCATTACAGAACAAACAAGAATTAGACACATTCATCTGAACAATCATGAAATTTATTTAACAAAAATTGTTCAAACATTGTTGTTAATACATTTTCAATGATTTACACAAAATGTTTGATGTAACAGATTACAACATTCTTCAGTTTAATCTTAGTCTAATTCTGCTCTGGTTCTTTTATGACTATGCCTTTTCCAGCTTGCACTTTGGCCTTTACAGCAGCAGCAACAGCAGGCTCAGCTTCAGCAGTCTTCTTCCCTTGGAGTCCTTCTTCTTCTGTTCTTCAGCCTTGATTTTTTGCCTTTCAAAATAATGATAGGGCTTAGGAAAGTACTTGCTAGGCTCCACAGCTGTAGGAGGTAGCTTTCCTAACTTAGCCTTCCTTCTATACTGGACAATGGCTTCCTGCCTGATCTCATGCTTCCTCCATTCTGCTTCTGAGAACCATTTATTCCTTTCATGAGCATTGTCCTTGGCTGCTTTCCAGGCTGTGAGAATGATGTTCCTAGAAGTAGGGCTCCACTGTTCAAAATCTGGTTTTTGCTCAGCCAGTTCCCTGAACTTCTTCTTTGACAGCCTTGTTTCTTCTTCTTTGTCCATAGCCTCTTGCATAGCTGCTGTAATAGGTTGAACAACCTTTTCCAGAACAATATTAGGCTTACCAGCAGTTGGACTATACATTGTGCTTACATCAGCATGAACCATTTCAAAATCTGGAGGTGGATAGATCACCTGAGCTACTTCCTGTTGCTCACCTCCAAGATATGCACTTTGAATACCAGATTCAGCTACATTGTCATCATCACACAGGGGAGGATAGCCCAGTGTAGCTCTGATGGAATTAGAAATCCATTTGGCATGGTCAGAGCTAGCTTTGACTAACACCCTCTCCCCCTTATGACTTCTTGTGCTACATGATCTCTCACATCATCTTTTTGGAATCTGATCTGACTGTCCAAATACCTTATGCCATCCTTAAAGAAAGGTCTAAGCTTGGTAAGCTGTTCAGAAATGACCTTCTGGGATTCCTTGATTGCAGTCTTGACAGCAGCAATTTCTTCTTGAAATACTTTATCAAATTCAGCTTTGGCAGCAGCAGATGATGTTGAAGGTTCAGCAGACTTACTCTTCAGTTCAGTGACTATTGCATTGTGAGAAGCTGTCAGATTATCATTCATTCTCAATTGATTTCCAGCACATAGCCTTGCTTCTGTGCTATATCATCTACTTGAGACTTGATTTTCTCCTGGTGAGTTGCCAAATAGACCACTGCATTACCACCCTTGTGGAAGCAGTCAGTCATTTCCTTCTTATTCAAATTCATTTCAAACCTTATTGATTTGATTTCTTGAGCTAGATCAAATTGTAGGGACTTGTGGCCTTCATCAATATATGTCTCTATAGCCCTTCTTTGCTCATCCAGCTTAACTTGCATTGCTACCATTAAGCTGCTGTAATCTGTTGATGGAGCTTGTTGAATTAGAGAGTGTTGAGCAACTGTTTGTAGAGCCTTCTTGTATCTCTGACTCCTTCTTTTAAAAACAAAGAATTGTTTCTTCTTAGCTTGCTCAGTTTCATCATCCTCAGACTCTGAAGTACTGGCTATATCCACCCTATCCTTAGGGCTTGATGGTTTTTCAGCTTGCACATCTTGTGCCTTCTCAGTGTCTAGCCTTATAGGCTCTTCCTGAACATCCAAGTTCTCCCCCTCAATAGCAGCACTCTTCTCTTCATCAGCAGCAGTCTTGTCCATGTCAAAATCTTCTTGATCTAAATTCAGAAATAGATCTTCCATTGTATATTCTGGGGGTGACTGAGCAGGAGATGTACTGGGTACATTAACTTCAGCAGTTGTGTCTTGGAGAACAACAGCTGGTACTTGTTTGCTTGCTGAGTTTGCTGATGAATATCAGACAAATCAGAATCTAATACAGAAAAATCTAAAGTATTGAGGTCAGAAAGTACCTCTTGGATAATGAGAGTTGCTTGCTCACTCTCCAGTGTAGAGGGGTGTTCTACAGCTGGAGGCTCCCCCTGGATTTCAGCTGGCTCCTGAGGAGCAGGTGACTTTTCTGCAGCCTCATCCATTGGACTATCAGGAGTGAAAACCACATGTTCTTCACTACCTGAGCTGCTGGAGGACTCCTGAGTCACAGCAGCAGTCTTCCTCTTCTTCCTGGGAGGAGAGTCTTTCTTTGAAACTTGCTTTTCTGGGTTGGAACTTCTTTGGACAGCACTCTTTCCCATCTAGAGAATATCCTTGAATCCATTCTCCTCATGTGATTGATTTTAGTTCCAGCAGCAGTGCTCATTACCTCTGGAATTGATCCAGCCAGGTAGAGACTTAGTATCCTGCCCAGATTGGGCTTCTTCAGACTTTCCTTCACTTTCTCAAATACAATCATAGACCAGTCTGTTTTGAGGTTGAAGATGATTCTGGTCATAATACTGAACATAGAGGCTGACACCCTGTCATGTCCTCCTGGTTTGCTTAGTATAACTTTGCCTACAACTTCAGACAGGAATTTGCCTTGATTATTCATTCCCTTCCTGTTGAAAACTGATCCTATTTTCATCTTAGGATCAAGACCACACCAGGTAAGTGCTTCTCTGGTCTTAGATGTGGTCACTTCCTCTTCTTCTTGAACTTTAGGTAGCTGAAGTACCTTTCTCAAGGACTTGGGTGAAATCTTGACCTTGGTGCCATGCACTCTTGACTTAATTCTGTAGCCTGAGTCGTCTACAGATGCTCCAGTAAGAAATTCTATAACTTCCTTCTTCCATATCTTGGTTGGTTCTGAAACCAAGAACTCCAATCCTGAATCGGTGACTAGGGTTACCACCGACTTGATTTCTTGATCGCCATCGTCAAAAGCACCTCGCACGAGCTCATACCCTTCGTTAACATTCTCCTCGAGCTTGGGAGCCATTAGGGTTTGAAGATTTAGTCTTGAGAAGAGAGAAATGTCGACACAAGAGTTTTGGTCTCGAAACTTTTGAAAGTGTGTCGACAAACAAAGACAGAATCCTATTTATACCTTTCTGGTTTGAAGACGAACAGGCGGGATAGCGAGCTAAACATGTGTCGACACTGTCAATAAGTGTCGACACTGACTTATAATGTCTCGACACTCATGTGTCGACACAAGTTTAGTCAACAGATTTTATGTGTCGACACTTGGTTAAGTGTCGACACCACACTACTCGACATGTAGTCGAGACTTTACTTAGAAAATTCTGAGTAAAACTTAAGTGTCGACACCTTATTGAATGTGTCGACACCAACTCGACATGTGTCGACACAAGCATTCTGAAGTGTCGACACCAACTCCTTAGATGTGTCGACACCATTTTCCTGAAGTGTCGACACCTACTATTCTGTGTCGACATAGACTTGTCTATGTGTCGACACCTTTTTACTTAGCCAATTTTTAGTTCTGTAAACTTAGTCTAAGTTTATCATACCTAGTTCAATTTTGAACCTATTGAACTTAGCTTCTTCTAAGGGCTTAGTAAACATATCTGCTATCTGATTATCAGTTTTAACATATTCAAGTGCAATATCATTTCTTTCTACATGCTCCCTAAGAAAGTGATATTTAATCTCAATATGTTTAGTTCTACTATGTGAAACAGGATTGTTAGCTATGGAAATAGCACTTGTAGAATCACAATAAAGTGGAGTTCTACTTACCTGACATCCATAGTCTTCTAGCTGATGTTGAATCCACAGAAGTTGAGCACAGCAACTTCCTGCAGCTACATATTCTGACTCAGCTGTGGAGATGGCCACACTGGTTTGCTTCTTACTACTCCATGAAATGAGTCTTCCACCTAGGAATTGACAGGATCCAGTTGTGCTCTTTCTATCTTCTTTGCATCCTGAAGGCTGCTCCACATATACTTCTTCCTTGAGATTACCATTTAGGAATGCTGACTTCACATCCATTTGGTATACCTTAAATCCTTGATAGGTTGCATAGGCCAAGAACATCCTTATGGCTTCCAGTTTGGCTACTGGAGCAAAGGTTTGATCAAAATCAATACCTTCTTCTTGCCTATATCCTTTTGCAACCAGTCTAGCTTTATTCTTAATGATGACTCCTTGTTCATCTAACTTATTTCTGTAGATCCACTTAGTTCCTATAACATTGTGGTCTTTAGGCTTTGGAACCAGCTCCCAACCTTGCACCTTTTGAACTGATTGAGCTCTTCCTGCATTGCTTCAGTCCACTGTGGATCTTGTATAGCTTCTTCAAATTTCTTTGGTTCTATTTGAGACAGAAAACTTGAATATACTACAGCATTCTGATTTCTGCTCCTTGTCTGAACACCTTGTCTTGGATCTCCAATAATTAGCTCTACTGGATGATCTCTTAGATGCCTGTGGCTGGAGGCATCCTTACTTCTGGTTGAACTTCTACAGCATCTTCATCATGCTGAGTTCCTTGTACTTCTTCAGTTCATGGTACATGTAGTTCTCCCCTAGACATAAGCCATCTTCTTCAACTTGCTGTCTTGCAGCAGGTACATCTTCTATGGCTAGCTTGTCCATCTTCTTAGTAAGACCTGTGGGGCTGCATACATTGCTAGACAACTCATTGTTAATTAGTTGTGTCTCATCAAAAACTACATGCACAGACTCCTCTACAACTTGAGTAGTTAAGTTGTAGACTCTATAAGCCTTACTATTATTGTTGTACCCAACAAACACTCCCTCTTGGGACTTGGCAGCAAACTTAGTTAGGTAAGACTTTCCATTGTTAAGTATGTAGCATTTACAACCAAAGATCCTAAAGTAGGATAAATTTGGTTTCCTGCCTTTCACAACTTCATAGGGGTCTTATTTAACCTTTTAGTGATGGTAGCCCTATTTATCACATGGCATGCAGTGTTAACTGCTTCAGCCCAGAAATACTCTGGCAGTGATGAATCACTTAATAGGGTTCTACCAGCCTCTATCAAGGTCCTATTTTTCCTTTCAGCAATGCCATTTTGCTGAGGTGTTCTAGGTGAAGAGAATTCTTGAAATATCCCATAGTCTTCACACGCTTTGTCATGCTTTCAGACTGAAACTCAGTACCATGGTCACTTCTAATTTGACCACTGTACAGTTCAATTCATTCTGAATTTGCTTAACAAAACTATAGAAGACACTAGGTGTTTCAGATTTCTGCTTTAGGAAGAACACCCAGGAAAACCTTGAGTAGTCATCAACAACTACAAAGGTATAGACCTTCCTACCTAAGCTGTGAACTGGCATTCGACCAAATAGATCCATATGCAAGAGGTATAAACACCTCACAGCATCTTTGTTGTCTAAGCTTCTAAGGTGGATTTAGTATGCTTGCCCTTTGACAAGCTGAGCAAATGCCATCTTTGACACACTTAACTTGAGGACCATTCCTCACTAACTCTTTACTAAAGAGTTTGCCAATAGTCTTGTAATTAAGATGAGCAAGCCTCTTGTGCCATTTGACACATTGAGAGACTGTCTCATCAGCTACAAGACAAACTGGAGAACTATTGTTCTCAACCATAATGTTTAAACAATAGACATTTCTCTTCCTATAACCTGTCAAAATGATCTCTTGATCACTTGACCTCTTGATATGACAACCATTTTTAACAAATGAGATGTCATACCCTACATCACTTAACTGACTTATACTAATGAGGTTGTGTTTCAACCCTTTAACATAAGCCACTTGAGTAATGGTAACAAGGTTTGAAGAGATGTTACCAAACCCTTTGATAATTCCTTTTTCAGAACCACCAAAGGTCACTTTTGGACCATTTTTTATTGGAATGTAGTCCTTCAGTAGTCCCCTTGTTCCAGTCATATGTCTGGAACATCCACTATCCAAGTACCATGTTGGGGTATGTCCACTTGGATTCACCTGCAAAATAATTAATGAACCTTAGAACCCAAAGTAAACTTGGGTCCTTGGTGATTGTTAGTTTGCAATTTGACATAGCTACCTGCTGGCTTTCCACCAGGTAACTTGCTACTCAACTTGGCACTGGCATTGTGCCAACAATCCAAGGCAAAGTGGCCAACCTTGCCACAACACCAGCATTCAAACTTGTTGTACCTTTGCTTAGGTACAACCTTTGCTGTTTTGACTACAGCAGGCTTGTTGAATGTTGGGGCTTTGCCCTTGGACTTGGACTGATCCTGAACAGTCCTAGCTGGTTTAATAAAACCCAATCCAGCCTTTCCTTTATGATGAACAAATTCATCAATCAAGGGTAGCACTGATTTAGGTTTTGAAAACCTAGCAACTAGCTCTCTTTCCTTCTGGAGATTTGTCTCCAGTCTCTTAATTTGATCATTCTTAAATGTAATAGTACCCATCTGAATCACAGTAATGTGTTTCAGCCTGGCTACTTCATTCAGTTTTTGATCATACTGCTTCTCAAAGTCTGTTGCAGCTGCCTTTAGATCTGCAATTTCCTTTGCCTGACTTTTGGCAAGGGACTTGCTTTTCTTATAGGCTTGCAACAGTACTTTATATTCATCTAAGAGCTGATGAATATCTCCCTCAGATTCAGAAACACTTTCATCACTTGATGAAGATGAATCTGACTCTGAACTAGAACTGAATCTGAACTTTGAGTTGGACTTTGTACCTGACTAGGTCCTGGCTGCTCCAGGATTTTGGTACTTTCAGTCAATGCCATCAGTCCTTGGCACTGACCTCTTCTTGTTCATAGATTGATTCCATGATCTGCATAAACTCTTCTTCTTCTTCAGCAAATAGCCCTATATAGGCTTCAGCATCTGTCTCAGTGTCTGAAGAAGAAATGTCTGAAAGAGTCTTCTCATTCTTTGCAACAAAGGACTTCTCCTTCTTTCCTTTGAAGTGAGTCTTCTTTCTGTCACTGGATTCTTTTCTTCTCTCAGGACAATCTGCAATAACATGCCCCTGTCTGTTGCAGCAGTAACACACAATCTTAGACCCAGTTGCCTTACTAGTCTTTGTCCTTTTTCTTATCCTTCTTTGAAGGCTTCTTCTCCTGATACTGGACTTCTTTCCCTTTGGAATATGAAGGTCTGGACCTCCACTGTTTCTTCTTAGGAATTTCTGAAAATGTCTGGTAAATGCAGCAAAATCTTCATCACTTTCACTGCTTGTAGATTTAGTGCTAACAGACTCATCAGATTCTGATTCAACTACCTCTGGAGGAGGAGTTGATGACTTAGTCCTGTTCTTTCTAGGTACTTCTGACTTAAAGGCAACAGTCCTTTCCCTGTGTTCAGTCCTTGTTGACTTTTCCTCCTCTTTTCTTACTGACAATTGCATCTCATAAGATAACAACTTGCCAAACAGTGTGGGAGGAGGAATTTCTCCCAACTTTGCCATTTCTCTGATGGCACAGATCTTAGTGTCCCAATCTTTGGTTAGGGACCTTAAGAACTTATCATTTAATTCATAGTTAGTGAACTCTCTTCCATAGGACATGAGTTCATTAACAATTCTATAAAACTTCTTGTAGCATTCAGTGATGCTATCTCCTCTTCCTTGCCTAAAGCTCTCATATTCTTGATTAAGCAAGGACTTCCTATCTTGTCTTACTTCTTCAGAACCTTCCATGTAGACAATGAGGGTATCCCACATTTCTTTTGCTGTTTTACAGTGAATAAGGTTCTGGAAGGTGGCATCATCAATTGCACTAACTATGATGTTCTGTGCCCTTTTGTCCATTGTAGCTAGGACAATCTCATCCTTGGTCATCTCAGAGAAATCCTTTGGAGTCCTCTGATTTGCATCCAGTACTGAAATCTTCATGGGCACATAAGGCCCTTCTTTGACTGTGATGTAGATCCTAGGGTCAGAGGCCTCCATGAACAGCCTTACCCTTTCTTTCCAGATTCCAAAAATCTCCTTTCTGCATATGGGCAGTTTCATTGAACCCAATTCCTTGTGATTCTCTGAAGACCCCATGTTTCTTGATTTTCTTGAAACTGTTTCCTGACTTATACTGAATCTGCCAAACTGGATCTCCTCAGACAGTTAGTCCTTTTTGAGGAACCTCCCTCTGATACCACTTGAAAGATATGGTACCTAAACACCTAGAGGGGGGGGGGGGGTGAATAGGTGACCTAATCCTTTTTTAAGTTTTGTTTGGCAGCACAACAGCTATTTCAGAGAATTCTACAGCTAACAGCAATTACAGCATATAAACAGTAATTCCACAGCACAGCACAGCACAGCACAGAAGACACACTAATTTATAGTGGTTCCCCAAATCTTTGGGTACATCCACTTTCCCCCTTCGCCTATCTAGCAGTGTACTAGATTCGGCCAAACTTCTCCACTATCTCAGAACCCAACAAGGTTCCTACACCTCAGGCCCAAAGCCTTACACTCAGCCACAAAGGCCTACACTCAGCCACCCAGGCCTACACTCAGCCAATTAAGGCCTACACTCAGAGTTCTTCAACTCCTACACTCAGGCAACCAAGCCCTACCCTCAGCCTTTATAATATAGGCTTACAATTCTCTCAGATCCAATGGATCCTACAAGTTAAAATAGAAATACAATTGCTAACTCTACAACTCAGAAAATAAGAGAGGAGTTGAGAGTTTCTTGAAGAGTTCTTGGAAGAACTCAGTTAGATCCAAACTGACTTAGCTTCCTTCAAAGCTTCTTGAGTTAGAACTGAATTAGTCTGAATCTTCTGCAGTTGTTCCTTGACCACTGCTTCTTGAAATCCAGATGACTCTGAATTCTTCTTCTCAGCCTTAGTTCCAAAGACTGAATTCTTGGTTGGAGCTCTCTCTCTCCAACTTCTTAGATATGCAGATGCACAGCAAGATCTTCTTGTGTTGATACTCAATATACCACTTTTACAAAGATCTGAACTCTCTCTATCAAAAACTTTTTCAACCACTTCTATATCACTTCATCAATCTTAGTCTGTAAACCATGGGTGCCTATTTATAGGCTTCATTCATGGTAACCGGCTGGTCCGGTTCATAACAGACTTCTGATTTCTCTGACAGTTGATGTAGACCGGCTGGATCGGCAGCTGTCATGTCAACCAGTCACTTCTTGAAATTCCCTAACTGTCAGATAGTGTCGAGACTTTCTGTTCTTAAGTGTCGACACTTATAGGCCAAGTGTCGACACATGTTGTGTAAGTGTCGACACAAGTCTACAAGGTGTCGACACAATTCCTTGTATGTCTCGACACAGATTCTTCTGCATGTGTCGACACTGAAATTGAGTGTCGACACAAGTACTTGTTCTTCATTCTTCAACTGTATTCTTCTAAGTGTCGACACATGTTCTTTGTGTCGACACATCTTCATGTGTTGAAACTGTCAAGTGTCGACACTGCTTCTTGGTGTCGACACAAGTCTTCACTTTTGTTTCTTCAGCTGAGTGTCGACACATTCCTTTAGTGTCGACACTTGTACTTAGAATATTTTGTAACTTTTCTGTTCTTTGCTAAGTGTCGACACAGCTCCTTGTGTCGACACTTTCTTCAAGTGTTGAGTCTTCAACTAAGTGTCGACACATTGTGCTGAGTGTCGACACTTTCTTCAACTACTGACTCTTCAGCATAGTGTCGACACATTGTGTTGAGTGTCGACACTTTCTTCAAATACTGAGTCTTTAGCTAAGTGTCGACACATTGTGCTGGGTGTCGACACTTTCTTTAAGTGTTGACTCTTCTGCATAGTGTCGACACATTGTGTTGAGTGTCGACACTTGTACTTAGATTCTGCAGACTTTTGCTGAGTGTCGACACAACTCCAAGTGTCAACACTTTCTGGTGTTGACTCAGCTCTTCTAGGTGTCGACACTTCTGCTAAGTGTCGACACAGCTTTTCTGCATTCTTCTACACTGAGTGTCGACACAGCTCCAAGTGTCGACACTTTCTGACTGGTGTCGACTCTTCATCCCAGGTGTCGACACAATGACTCCAAGTGTCGACACTGCTTGTCTGGGTGTCGACACAAGCTTTCTCAAGTGTCGACACTTTCCCTCTGGGTGTCGACACATGGACTTAGAAACTTTTAGCTTCAGTCTAGTGAATACCTAACCTGCACAAGTAACTCAAACACACATCAAATACATTATGATGTATATCATTGAGTTAGGGAAGGCTTCTTCAAATCAGGTACATTTGACCAATGTACCCAACAAACATTACAATGAACTTTGTGCACGGGCTGCCAAGGTCGCAAAAGGGGAATGACGTCATTTGGGTGGTCGTAGATCGTCTAACGAAGGTGTCGTACTTCATTCCGCATAGGAAGGATGATCCGATTGAGAAATTGGCAAACCTGTATGTGGACAATATTGTGTGGCTTCATGGTGTGCCCCGCAGCATCGTGAGTGACCGTGATGGGCGGTTCACATCCAACGATTGGAGGCTGGTGCAGCAGATGTTGGGAACAAAGCTGAGTTTTAGCACAGCCTTTCATCCGCGAACGGATGGGTAGACCGAGAGGGTCAATAAGACGATGGAAGACATGCTTCGCATGTGCGTCCTGGACTTTGGGAAGCAGTGGGAGGACCACTTATACTTGGTGGAGTTCGCGTACAATAGTAGCTAGCATGCGAGCATACAAATGGCGCTCTTCGAGGCTCTTTATTGTAGAAGATGCCACACATCATTGTTTTGGTTAGAAACGGGCGAGTTAAAGTTGTACAAGCGACAAGAAGTGGAAGATGCTACTTCGTTGCTGCGAACCATTCGGGGGAGGTTGCTAATCGCTCAGGACTGCCAGGCTAAGTACTATAATGCCAAGCACAGGAACGTGGAGTTCGCTATTGGCGACTGGGTGTACTTGAAGATCAAGTCGTTCAAGGTGTCTCATGGGTGCGGCGCTTGAAGAAGCTAAGCCCGAGATATCTTGGACCGTTTGAGGTTCTGGAGCGGATTGGTGAAGCAGCGTATCATTTGAAGCTATCAGTGGAGCTTAGTGGTCTACATGATGCATTCCATATATTGATGCTACAGAAGGCGGTGTAAGGGCCTTCACATGTGATCGCGGTGGATCAAGTGCCGGTGGATAATGGGTTGACGACGAAGGTTAAGCCTGTATGAATTGAGGACTTGGAAGTCAAGCGGCTATGCAATAAAGAGATCAGGATGGTCAAGGTCCGTTGGGATAATTGCGGTTGGGAAGAGCTCTCTTGGGAGCGAGAGCAGACCATGCTTGAAGAGTACCCGGAGTTGTTTCACTCAGGTACCGTTTACGTTTTATGTTTCTTTCCTTTATGTAATTTTGAGGACGAAATTCTTTTAAGAGGGAGAGAGTTGTAACTCCCCGAAACTCAAAAGAGCGACGGGAGGCATTTTAAGCCAAGTTTGGAATTTGGCAAGGGGCAAACGGCCTGGGACATGGGCGTGTCCCAGGGCGTGTCGTGTTTGGGTCGATGATTTGGCCGAGAGGTCGACGAATTCTGGAGTCGACGATCATTGAGCAGCAAACACGGCCTGAGATACGGGCGTGTCTCAGGGCGTGTCAAGCTCATGTCGACGATCTGCCAGGGAAGTCGACATTTTCGCTCGACAATGTGTCGAGACAGGGAACACGGCCTAGGACACGGGCGTGTCCAAGGTCGTGTTGGGTGGTAGACGAACTGCGCTCGACGAAGTGTCGAGATAATGAACACGGCCTAGAGCCCAGGCGTGTTCGGGTTTGACACGGGCGTGTCCAAGACCCGTGTGAGTCTTGGGTTGTTGTTGGTCCTGTGTTGATGAAGGAACATGCCTGGGAATACGGGTGTGTACTGGATGACGCGGGCGGGTTAGGTCTAACACGGGCATGTCGGGTGCCCGTGTACTTTTTGGGACGCGTCGGTTTCGACGGCGAATGGGCGAAACGACCCTGGACACGGGCGTGCCACAGGACGTGTTCAGCCCAGATTTTACTTTTCAGGTCCAGATCGTGGCTGTTCGTTTCTTTATTTTGGTATCTGACGGTTGGGGGTTGTTCCTACTGGGTTTTCCCCTGGAATAGGGTTTTAAATCTGTCACTTCTTTCACATAAGTCTCTTTCTAAAGTCTAGAGAGAGGGGAGAGCAAGGAAGAAGAAAGGAGGCTAAATCCGGTCACCGACGGAGCTTCGGAGCTCCAAATCGCAAGCTGACTTCGGATCTACAGAGGCTAGGAGATTGCGGAGCTTTTCATCTGCATAGATTTCCATGGCGCCAAGGAAAAAATGTTAGGGTAACGATTCTCTACTTGAGCATGTGAAGCTCTCTTTTCCTTTGCATAGGAAGCCCGCTCTCGTGAGTTTGCGGTGAGTTGAGGCGTTCCTTCGGGTAGACATGAATAGTACCCGTTGTGTATATGTAGAGTCAGAATCGAAAACGGATATAAGCATGATGTGTGAAGCCTACCCGGACAAGTTGGTCTGGATCGGTGATGTTGCATTGCATAAATGGCTGGAGAAGGCTCCGTGCAATTGGTTGTTTTTCGGGTTTTCTACGTGGTAGATTGCAGCAGGGAGTCTTGGGGACTAACTCCAAGGTGCACCCGAAAACCTGGGCAGATGCATGATTCTGCCAACATGGTGGCTTGTGAGCCAACTTGAACATAACCGGGTTATGTGAAGTGTGTGACGGAAACGGGACTCAGGGAGGTTTGATCCATGCATATGGCTTAAATTGACGTTGTGACGTGAGCAAAGGGTCAAACGGAACCGTACCCATTCTATGTCGTTCGGTGGGAGCTATTGGCTTAGATGACGGTCTTCGGCGGTCTATGACTTAAATTGACGTGACCCATGCAGGAAGACAAAATGCTCATAGGATTGGTCGTCAAAGTGGCCGTGGTGAGACCGGGGTGTCTATGGCTTACATTTACGTGACATTGACCGGTTCACCGAGAATGTGCCCTAAGTGCACGGGGTGTGTGGTCGTGCGTGCCTACGCCTGTGTTATAGTGTTGTTATATTACTGCTTGGTTATGCTAACAAAGTGCAGGGAAGGATCATCGCCGCCCGAGTTCGGGGGCGGGATCGTTATAATTTGGTCATCATAGCTGATTGTTGCTTTTGTTTTCCACCATGCGGTGGATTGTTGCTTGCAGGTACTGCGGAGGCAAGCGGTAAATAGCGGGCTAAGGCCCAAGTTGCTGAGCCGACCCTCGAAGGACTAATTTTGAGTGTTTTCTGTTATCCATGTATGGCCGCCTTGCGTGTCGAGGTTTGTAAAAGATTTATATTTGAGCAAACTATTTTAAGGCCATAAGGTCAGTACTTGTGTATTTGTATGTTCATTCATGTTGGCTTCGTAGTGGACATTCATGCTAGTAGTTGGGTTCTTTCATTGGGCAACTATTAAAATTGCTTCCGCTATAATGACTCTGTGTAGGACGTTGTATATTAGTTAGATGGTTTCCATTGAGTAACCACCAGGTCTGTCTGTGGTATATGGCGTCGGGCCCCGGCCGGACCTACTACTATATGCTATGCGACGGGTGTGGGGTGTTACAGGATTACCTTGTGAAAGGTTGACTGTGACACTACACGAGCTCTTCCCTTCCCTTTGGAAATGTCAACTTTTGTGCTTCCCTTGACTGCCAACTCCTTCTTACCGTTTTGAGAGGAGAAGAAATTTATCAAGGACAGCACAATACTTGGCATAGAAAAACTAGCCACTATCCTTTTCTCCTTTAGGAAATCCTCTTCAAGATCCAAGATGATCTTGTCATTTTGGCTTATGGTCTCAAGTTGGGTGACTGAGATGGCTTTTAGTTGGCACAATTCCCCAGTCTTCTGATCCAGCAAGGATGTTGTCTCAGCATGCTGGGAAACAGCTTACTGAAGGGAGATAATCTCCTTAGCCTGACTCTTGACCAACTTCGTACTTCTCCTCCAAGCCACTAGAAGTACACCATACTTGTCAATTAATTGATTGACATCTACCTCAGATTCAGAGTCACCATCATCACTTGATGAAGAAGCTTCTGAATCTGCACTGGTCTCATGACCCGAGCAATAAGAAGAACTAGATAGAGATTATACCTGATCTGCATCTGACCGATCCTGATTGGATTCTCCTTATGTCATGACAGGTAGCCCATAACAGCTACAGTCCTCTTCCTCATCAACATCCACCTCTGAATCACTTTCTGATTGTGACAGATGGGCCCTAATCTCTATCCTTGAATCTGGATTGTCTTCTGCTTCATCTATAACAGTAGCAAGTAGCCAATGAAGTCTTCTTCTTCTTATTCAGACACTGAATCATTGTCTGAAAGACTGACTTTCTATGACCACAATTAGAGAATCCCACATCTCTTTGGCTATCATACAATGTACCAACATCTAGAAGGTGGAGTCATCCATGACACTTACCAAGATGTGTTGTGCCCTCTTTTCCGTAGAAGCCAGAATGACATCATCCTCAGTAATTTCACCATAGATCTTTGGGGTCTGGATACTTGCATCTGATGTAGAGACCTTCATGGGAATGGAGGGACCTTCTTGAATTAATGCCAAAACTCTAGTATCACTAGTTTCCATGAGCTGCTTGATCTTTTCTTTCCATGCCCCAAAGTTCTTACTACTGTAGAATTGATGCTCTATTGTGCTTCACTCCTTATGATTTTATTTTCAATCCACAAGGCAAACCTTTTAGCTATCCATTGAGGTCTGCTCAGACGGTTAATTCCTTTTTAAGTATCATGGCTCTAATACTACTTGAAAGTCTTTGTTTTCAAGGATAGTTAAATCACTTAGAGGGGGGGGGGGTGGTGTTAATAGGTTTCTTAGTTACTTGTTCCTATTTTTGATTTTTCTTATTTTAGGTGCTTAAGTTGTTAGTTATTTTCTAATTTCAAGACATACACAACCTGCAAATAAGAAACACATTGAAAAGCACACACATATTTATAATAGTTCCCCAAATTATGGGTACGTTCACTTTCTCTCCCACCTTTCTAAATTATAGTTATATAAAGCACTTGTCAAATCTCGGCTCCTAAGAGCTTACAACTCGATCCTGTAGGTCCACTCGCTCACCTATAAGACCTAAAGCTCAGGCACAAGGCCCTACAACTCACTGACCCAAAGATCACCTACCTCGGGCCCAAAGGACCTACAACTCAGGGTAGGAGGACAACCCTACCTCAGATCCACAAAGGATCCTACACTCATTGATCAACTAATCACCAACCTCAATTCCAAACTGGTTCCTATAGCTCATATTCAAACTTGAATCCTACAACTCAGCCCAAAGGCCTACTCTCAGATCCACAAGGGATCCTACTCTCAAATCTACACCCAGATCCTACACTCTAGCTAAACAGCCTTACAACTTAGATCCACACTTGAATCCTGCACCTCAAAGCCAATTGGCACCTACCACTCAGATCCAAAAAGGATCCTACAAGGTGGTGAGTGTGGGTGGTTTGACTAGGGTAATAGAGAAATTTCTCAGAGCCTATCTACACCTGTCCTGAGTTATCTCAGTCCAGACATCTTCTACACAGTCTAGAAAATATCTTCAGGAATGCTTGGCCTGAATTGTGTCATGACAGAAGCTAGGTTTCCTCTGAACTTACTTGTGCAGGGGTAGAAGGCTCAAGCTATCTTTCTTCAGCCTTCAGCTGCTGCAGTAATATACTGTGCTTCTTCCTTGTAGATCTACTATTCCACACCTTGTTGAACTGGAATAGAAGCTTAGCTATCTCTTCTTCACAGCTCCAAAAATTGATCATAAGTAAAAGTTCTGCTGGATCTGTGAAGTATTCTACAACAGGTGATTCTTCCTTAGTTGCAACCTTGCTGGAGAAGATCACCAGCTATCTTGTCTTGCTAGTGCAGTTGAAGATGACACCAACTATCTTGGGTCGGCTTCAGATCAGCTACAGCTAGGTTAGACCGGCTGCATCTTCTTATTCAGAGAAAAAGTCTCTTAACTTGTTGTTGATGATGGAGATATCAACAACTAACTTGAAGACCAATTGGATTAATCGATTTGAACTTCAGCCTTGACCTCTGCAACATTGGCGAGGAGGATGAAGATGTTCCGCCGCTTTGCGAAAAGACCAGACACTCAAAAGCTACTTTTCCTTCATCGATCTCTGCCTTTTATTATTGGCCCATCAACGGCTCTTTGAGCAGTGGGCCCCACCCTGTAATTTGTTGGCAGCTTTCATCTTTTATAATAATTACTATACAAAAGGCACCCGACTACATTTTTCGTGTACTGTAGCTTTCCCGCAACAGATCTAAATTATATTGACTTGTTGACTTTGTTGATGTCTCCATATGTGGACTTAGTCAAAATCAAGCATCAGTAGTGTAGGCGTTGAGTTAGTAAGGATCACTCAACGACAAAACACTTAGACAAAATTCTGTCTATCTCAGGTGTTCAGTGAACAAGCTTCACTCAACGCTTTTTTCCATATCCAATTATTCAGCCATTAAGCGTTGAGAGCGTTGAGTCCACTCAATGCTTTTTGACTTCGAAAATATTTCTACCTCTTGGCATTGATTGAGTAAGCTTCACTCAACATCAATATACTTAGCAGATATTCTTCTGTTATCTGGCATTGAGTGAGTAAGCTACGCTCGTTGCATTTGGACTTAGCCAATTTTCCTGCTTGGGAAGCGCTGAGTGTTGCTTCTTCACTCAATGCTTTCAGCATTTGTCAATTATATTGACTTGGCATTTAGTGAGTAGGCTTCACTCAATGCTTTTGTCCTTAGACAAAATCCTGTGTTGGAAACACTATCTCTGACTTACTAAGATTCAGTCAATATTGTTTATCATATGTCGTTGAGTGAGTAATCTTCACTAAACTCCTGTGGACTTACTTAAATATTTACACAGATTTTCTGTGGCTATGACTGACTGAGCAACACTCACTGATTTTGATGTTATGGTGTTGAGTGGGTGTACTTCACTCAACGCTTGTCGACTTAAACCCATTTCTGTCTGATTCTTCTTATGCTTTGCCTTTTCTCACAGCTTTTAGTTGTATGGAATTGAGTGAGTACACTTCACTCAACGCCTGTAGACTTAGCCACATTTTCAGCTATTTCTTCTTAGGATTTTCCTGTCTTATAGATTTTAGCTGCATGGCTTTGAGTGAGTACATTTCACTCAACGCATGTGGACTTAGCCACATTTTCAGCCTGCCAATTGTTTGGCATTGACTGTCCAAGCTATACTCAATGATTTTACTCACCTGAAATTGAGTGAGTAAACTACACTCAATGCATGTGGACTTAGGAGATTTTCAGCCTATCCAACATCTTCACTTTGTGACCACATACCACATACTCTTAGACAATCTGTCTAAACATGCTCCATTGAACATCCTACACATAATGAGCTTAAACAACATCAAATACAACTATGCACTTAGTGTTGAAGGTGATGCCTTTTCAAATCCAATCTAGGGAATATTGTGGGCAATGGACCCAAAAGTACCCAAGAAGTAATGATGTCGAGCTAATTGGGTTTTCAGATGCGGATTTTGCAAGTAGAAGGATTGACAGGAAAAGTACTTCCGAGTCTTGTCAATTTCTTGGAAGAAGGCTTATTTCGTGGAGGAGCAAGAAGCAAAATTATATGACAATCTCCACAATCGAGTAAATGTACATCTCTGCTGGAAGTTGTTGCGCACAGCTTCTCTGATCATGTGTAATGCCCCGAAACTCAAAAGAGAGACTGGTGGTATTTTGAGCAAAGTCTGGGATTTGGTAGAGGTCACGCTACACGGGCGTGTACTGGATGACATGGGCATGTCAAGCCTGACACGGGCGTGTTGAGAGCCAGTGTTGTTTTTGGGACATCATGGTTTCAGCATCGAATGGGGCACACGGCTTTGGACACGGGCGTGTCACAAGCCTTGTTTGGCCTAGGTTTTGGATTTTAAGTGCGAATCGTGGCCGTCTATTTCCTTATTTTGGGATCCAACGGCTCAGGGCTATTGTTCCTGGGTTATACCTGGGAATAGGGTTTGGATGCCTTCATTTCTTTCAAACAATCTCTTTCTAATTTTCTATAGAGATGGGAGAGCAAGGAGGGAGAAGGAAGAGAGATTTGGCCGTCGGTGGAGCTTCGGAGCCCCAAATCATAAGCCAAGTTTGGATCTATGGAGGCGAGTAAATTACGGTGCTTTTCATCCGCATAGATCTTCATGCCGCCAAAGAGGAATGCTAGGGTAACGGTTCTCATCTTGGACATGTGAAGTCCTCCTTTCCCTTACATAGGAAGCCCGCTCTCGTGAGTTTGCTGTGAGTGTGAGGTGTTCCTTCGGGTTGACATGAATAGTCCACGTTGTATTGTATATAGAGTCCGTAATCGAGAAACGGACATAGGCATGATGTGTGAAGCCTACCCGGACAAGTTGGTCTGGATCGGTGATGTTGCATTACATGAATGGCCGGAGAAAACTCCGCGCAGATGATTGTTTTTTGGATTTTCTACGCGGTATATTGCAATAGGGAGCCTTGGGAACTAACTCTAAGGTGCACCCGGAAAACTTGGCAGATGCGTGATTCTGCCAACATGGTGTCCTGGGATCCAACTTGTACATAACCGGGTTATGTAAAGTGTGAAATTGATTTGAGACTCGGGAAAGCTTGACCAGCGCATATGGCTTAAATTGACATTGCGGTGTGAGCAACGGGTTAGGCGGAACCGTACCCACTCTATGTCGTTCAGTACAAGCGACCTAAAGTATGTGGGACTTATCATTGGCATAGATGGAGGGTCTTATGCAGTGGCCAGAAAGACCATAATGCTCACGAGAATTTGCCATCCAAGGTGCGATGGTGAGACCGCGAACTTTGATCGGGTTCACCGAGAATGTGCCCTAAAAGCACGGGATGTGTGGCCGTGCGAGCCTGCGCTTGTGATGATGTGAAATTTCTCTATTATATGGCTATGCTAATGAAGTGCAGGGAAGGAGCATCGCCACTCCAAGTGTAGGGGCGGGATCGTTATAATTTGGTCAGCTTAGCTGACCGTTGATTTTGTTTGCCACTGCTCGGTGGATTATTGCTTGTAGGTACTGCGGAGCCGAGTGGTAAATAGCGGGCAAAAGCCCTTGTTGCTGAGCCGGACCTCAAAGGCGTAATTTTCAGTGTTTTCTTTTATTCTCATGTATGACCGTCCTACGTGCCGAGGTTTGGAAGATACTTATATTTGAGTAAACTATTGTAAGGCCATAAGGCCAAGTACTTGTGTATTGTACGTTCATTCCTGTTGGGTTTATGTGGTAGACATTCAAGATATTTGGCTGGGTTCTTAATTCTGCAACTTTTATATTGCTTCCGCTAGAATGTACTCTGTGTTGGACGTTGGTTATTGGCAGGATGGTTTTCATTGCGTAACCTTCTGGTTTGTCTGTTGTATATGGTGTCGGGCCCCGACCGGACCTACTGCTATATGCTATGTGACGGATAGGGGGTGTTACATCATGAATCAGCTTGAAGATTACAATTTATAGTTCAAGGAAATTCCAATATTTTGTGACTCCTCCAATGCGATTGCGAGTGCCAATAATGCAGTCTATCACAGCAGGACGAAGCTCATCGAGATCAAATATCATTTCATCCGGGAGTATGTGGAGAACGGAGACATAAATCTCAGCTATTTCCCAACAGATAAGCATGTCGTAGACATATTCACGAAGCCATTGGACAAGGCCAAGTCCTTATTCATCAAATCAAAACTGGGCATGCTCAACAAGGAATCATGAAGATGGCTGAGGATTCTGAAAACTCTCAGTGAATTTCATCTCAGAGAAGTCAAATTTTCTAACTCAAATTCGTCGAGAAGATTTCGTGGAAACTCATCGATTCGTCAAAACACCACTTATTTCTTAAACAAAAATCAGCGATATCCGAAGAATTTCTCTTCACTACCATGTGATTTCGACGAATTGTTTTATAGGTCTAAATTTTTGTATTAGATCTGAAGAGTCACCGGGTCCAAGGTACGCACCTATTTCCCTCACATCGAAATATTAGGTATATATATAATACTATTCGAGGTAAACAGTTAACACTTCGTTGAAGAGGGCTTCCATATTCCGTCTAAATTCATGCGCCACTTAGAATTCCACAACATCCATCTTTGACATATCCTCCGTCAATTCGATCTCTGGTTTTTTGTCTTCCTCAAGGCTCCCCGAGGCACTAGATGTTTTCTCATAAGGGGAGAGCTGGCTCACACAAGCTTTGTCTTGGCCACCAATGAGTTCCGTAATGTCATTCTGATGTTGGAATAGGCAGGGCTATCCTTTGTTCTAGAGCACTCATGAAAGGCAATGGACAGGGATATCTTGGAATTCTTTCACAACGCCAAACTACTCCATGAAATCACTCTCATCAAAAGAAAAGTCTGAAAAGCCTTAGTTAAAGTGAATGATTCCCTCCTCACTAGGTTTATATGGATTCTAGAGTGTGAAGAGGTCGACCAGTTAGAAGATCATGATTTCACAAGGGCTCTATTGTTTTGTAGGCTGCCAAGAGCAACAACTATCGTTAAGCAAAAGGCAAGAATGATGAAGGCAAACTTCTCTCAGATATTAGTTGAAAAGTTCTTATGTGCAAACTTGGCTCCTCAGACTACCTTTCCTCTGATATGTTCAAGCTTCTGGTCGCCATCATCTACCAGAAATGAAATGACTCGGGCGCAGTTATGTTTGGAGGAATAAAGGACTGTCTGCGCGCACCAAACCTTGGAAGAATACTTAGTCTTTATTTGAATCAGCTAGACAATGACACTTTTGACATGTCCTTTGGAGTCTCAATTCATCACATGAAGAAAATTGATTACTCTATCTTCTATAGGTGGGAGAGGAGAATCCCCAAAGGGGGTTGTCATCTGGCTTTGGAAGAAGAAGAGGAAGAAGTTGTTCAAGATGACAGAACCCCCCATGAAGCTCTTAAGAGCTCTAGTGCAAGAGCTGAGGGAGAGTCTACCTTCAGACTAACTATTGAGGACATCTGAGCACCATCATATTCTCCTCCGTCTTTCCCTCCCATGACATACACTCTAATGTATGATGCAGTTCAGGATGATGAGATTTCTCTAGTGTCTCTGTTATTGTTGCTCTTAATTCAGTTTCAGTGGAATAGTCTTCTGCAGTTCAGCATGTTGATAACATTCTAAGTCCAACTACTGTTGGTGAGGATTTAGATGTTGCTGATGATGATGATGTTTTGGTTGTTAATTCTACTGAGGTAGAGTTGGATGAACTTGATGAGGTTGATGATGACAAGGTTGATGAGACAAGTAAATAAATGGAGATTTTTGCTTATGATGAGATTGTTGTTGCTGATAACATGATTATAAGTCTCCCAGAGATACCTTCAGCAGAGGCTGGGGTAGCAAATTCATCCTTCTGTATCAGTTCTATCTGAACTTGATAGATTTATTTGCAATATTCAGAGAAGAATATTTCAAATTCCAACTGGGTCTCCTTTTTAGGGGGAGGTGAACGTTGAAATTTCTGCTGAGGAAAGAGAGACTAAGATGATTCCTCCTGTCATAGAGGCTCAAGATCCTGCTCTATTGTCAAAAGTCCATTTATCTACAGTGAAAGAGACTTATAGTGATTCTGAATACATTATTGATCTTCCTTCTCCTCCAAGAATTCAGACTACAGACACTCCAACCTCATGTACAGACAATTTCATGCTAAAATCTATTGAAGCGATGATGCACAAAAACCAAGCAAATTTTGATAAAACCATAAAGATAGTTCTGAATAAAGTGAAGGAAGTTGAACAGGATATGAATAGCGGACTTTGCTGAAGTCAAGGTATGTTTCGGTAAGTTGGAGGCAAAACTGGACACATGGTTAGTCCAAGGAGGGTCGGTTGTTCTTCACACTATGACAAGGATGAAGAAAAATCTTGATGTGGTTACGAATGTTGACAAAAATGATAAGATCATTATTACTGCTCAAAACGGTAGTATGAACTATTTTGATGAACAAATGTTATACTACATTAATGAGATAGCATGGGCTATACTTGAAGAAGTCAAAAGGGGGGAGGACGAAATCAAATGTAAGGTCACTGCGATTCAAGCCACATTAAAATAATAGTTTCAAGTTGTCAACACCTACAACTATGATAGTTTCAGTTCTCTTCATAAAGAACTCTTTGGAGGTCCAGGAACTGGTGAAGTAAGAATGCAAGAACCAGTACATGTTGATGTACATCCTACACATGATTATTCATAATACTGGTCAGAAACTGAAGACCCACCTCTAAACTTTTATCAGTATTGAACAAATGGTGTTGTTGCTGATCTAGATATTGAGGCAGTTAAAGATATTCCTCAACCTGCAACTGAGAAAAGAAGATTTGGTGAATGGCCATCTCCTCACAGATCTGATCCGAACAGAGAACTTTGTGAAGTGTGGAGCCCTATCTCCAAGTCCATCATTCTCGATAGCTTCACATTGGTCGACATGGGAAATGAAGATAGATGAAAGCATTTCTTCTAGGAGGAATGGCAGAAGCATGAAGTGGCAAATGCTAAAGGAGAATTCATTTCATAAAATTCAAAAGGGATGGCCTAGATGCTCCTCCTCTGCTATCAAAGTATTTTCCAAAATGCAAAGCTTATTTTGATAGGCAGAATTAGAAGTCCAAGGGAAAACATGTCTGAAAGATTATATTCCGTCTATTATTCTTCAATGATTGTGTGAAAATTGTTTGCCCCGACTGAACAATTAATATACATTAATATTTTGACTAAGATAGAACTTTTTTACTTGCGTTCAAGTTTCATTCCATATTTTTATTTAAGATTACCTTGTGTGTGATTCACCTTAATTTATGGGTTTTCACTTCTTCAAATAGGGGAAGATGGTTGGGTATTGTATCCACAATGACCTCGATTTGAAGAAGTGCCACTTGAACTAAGATGAATTGAGATTCTATTTCATTTTGTTTTTTAGTCATGTGCCTGTAGGATCATGTTGCTAAGTTCAAATCAATGTTAGGTTACAATGAGTCATTGAACACATGACTATGCAATATAATCCCTCATTATGAAGGCCAAAATGTTAACTCATGTGTAATCTCTCTATTAGAATGTACATCCATTACAAGTGCATTTGAAGATTCAAGGAATGGTGTGTTGCTGAATTCAGAAAGGGCAGAATTTTCTCCAAGCAAAATTCGCCAATTATTGTATAGTAGACTCATCGAATTCTTTGAGGTTATCTGTTGATACTTGTTAAATTCATCGGATACACTTGGTGATAGTCATTGAACTCGTAGGAATTAACCATGCGAATTTTTCATGCATCCATGAGAATTGACCAAGTAGATTTCGTCGAATATCGCCTTGCATACTTGTCGAATTCGTTGAAGTTATCTTTTGATACTTGCCGAATTCGTCAGGTATGTTGGTCGATATTCGTCAAATTTGTCGAGTCTCTATAGGAATGATCTGAGCTCTCACATCAAGCTATTTGGATTCGTACAAGTCATTTTCGTCATATTTCGAAGTTGTTCGACGAGTATACCTTTATATACTCGACGATACTTGATGAAAATGACTTAGGGTTTATTTTCAAATTTCTATTCTGCCCATCCTGACTACCATGTATTACGGTCGATTTCTCATTATGAAAAGAACTTCTAGTCGTTAGAGAAGTGGAGTTCCTATAAATACCTAGGGTGATTTTCCTTCAACCCTAATCGTGATTTTACATTTAAATCGAAAAATTTCAAAGAACACCCATCGGAGTATGTGATACCGTTCTTCACGTCCTTCTCTCGGCCAACTACTCAATTCACTATTCTTCCTCAATAAGAGTGTCGACTAGATCTCAGATCACTAAAAGTCTATGTACTCCTCAGATCTAGTTGATCCTGATTGTTCTGATCAAGACATCATGGATTTCAAGTTCTCTCTTTCCTTAAGTCTTTAAAGTTCTACTGTTTAGAGGAAAGGAAGATTGAAGATTTCAGATCTGAAGAAAATTAATCTTAATCTAATATTAAATAACACTTTTTATACTATTGTAGGATGTCTTGACTCCGAGTTGTAGATACTTATTTATAGGATCGAGATTGTAGGAGAGTTTGTTCTCCAATTGGTAGGAGAATTGTCTCCGAGTTGGTAGGAGATGAGGCTCTGAGTTGTTAGATTGTTTACAATCAGAGATAAATGTGAAGTAGACGAATCTATCCCTTTGTGGTAGATAAGCGAGGTAAGAAAGTGGATGTACCCATCTTGGGGAACCAATATAAATTCTTTGTGTTTCTGTGTGCTTTTTTGTGCTAATTGTTTATTCCGCTAAAACAAGCAAAACTCACATAGTCACCCCCTATAGGTAGTTTAGGTAGACAACTAGATACTTTCAGCATCCTACCACCAGCAAAATGTCTACCGTCGGGTGGTACCTTCCAGAGACAATGGTTGGATTAATTCATTGGCAACCACTATGGAGTATCACAATACTGCCGAGAATTACCATCCAGAAACACTGGTATTTTAGATCAGTTGTATACCGCTAATGCTAACTCTACCTCCGGGCGGTACCATCTAGTAATCGTATTCGTGTTATTTTCATTAAATTTGGGGCATTACGAATCTCCCCTCCTATAAGAAATTTCATCTTGAAATTACACTTAACAGGAAATAACATAGAAGCACAAAACGTATAAAATGTACCTCAATGGAATAGTTCAGGGAACTCTTCTCGCATGGTCTGCTTGCGCTCATATGACAGCTCCTCATGGCCATAGTTGTCCAAATGGACTTTGACCATTCCGATCTCTTTGTTCCACAACTGTTAGAACCTTGTGCCCTCTATTCGAATAGGCTTGAATTTCATCATCAACCCTCTATTGACCAGTACTTGATCCGTAGAAACAACTTGTACAGGATCTTGCAAAGTCTTCTGCAACACCAATATGAGAAACACATTCTAGAAACCACTGAGTTCTGCTGAAAGATTTAGCCGATAGGCACCTTCACCAATCCTCTCAACCATTTCAAATGGACAAAGGTATCTTAGACTTAGCTTTTTCAAGTGTTGAATTCTAGATACACCCTTGAATGACTTTATCTTGAAATACACCCAATCACCCACTACAAACTCCACGTTTCTATGTCTGGCATTGTAGCATTTTTATTCCTTGTCTTGAACAATCATCAACCACTCTCGAATCAAACGTATCATTAAAGTTGCATGATCGACTTCTTTATGTTTATACAACTTAGATTCACCTATTTGTACCCTAGCTATAGGTGTACGACACTTCCTACCATATAAGGACTTAAAAGGCATCGTTTGAATAATGATAGCTATTGTTGTAGACAAATTCTATCATAAAGAGATGATCCCGCACGTCTTTTAGAAATTCAAGGCGCGCAAGAGAAGCATATCTTCCATCATTTTGTTTTCCCTCTCGGTCTGACCATCCAGCTGAAGATGAAAGAACATGTTGAACTTCAGCTTGGTACCCAACAGTTGATGAATAAGCCTCCAATCATTTGACGTGAAATGCCCATCTCGGCCACTAACGAAGCTACGGGGCACACCATGCAATTGTATGATCTGTTCAACAAAATATTTGGCCAATATTTTCTCTAATCGTCCCTCCGATTTGGAATGAAGTGTAACACCTTTGTCAACCGGTCGATGATCACCCAAATGACATCATTTGGGTGTTGCGATCTCGTTAGACCATATACAAAATCCATAAATATGTTGTCATACTTCCCCTCCGATATTGGTAATGACTATAGGAAACCACCATATTTTTAGCATTCAGCCTTTAATAGGACACAAGTTTGATACATCTCCACAAAATGAGCTATGTCCTTCTACATACCTGACCACCAAAATAGCTTTTCCATATCCTTGAACAACTTTGTGATCCCCGAGTGGATTAAGTACTTTATAAAATGTGCCTCGTACAACAATTGCTTCTGTAATTTGCCAACATTTAGGAGGCACAAGAGACTGTCCTTCAAAAAAATACTGCCATCAAAAAAAAACTTGGAATTTGACCCATCCTTAGTTTCTGCAATAAAACACTTCATGCTCTTATTGAGCTCCAACGCCCGGCGAATCTTGTCCGCGAGGTCATATTGCACCTTCGACTAGTTTAAACATACATTTGCACTAGAACTCCTATCAACACATGTGAACTCCTAAACCTCCAAATCTCGAATAAGACGCTCATCATGCTTCTGTATCCAGTTTGCTTATACTAGATCACTGCAACTCAACACATCTGCGATAATATTTCCCTTTTTGGGAACATAGTGAATCTCGAACATATAGTCCCCAAGATATTTCATCCACCTCCTTTGTCACATATTCAAATCGTTTGGTTCAATGGGTATTTTATGCTCTTATGGTCCGTAAAGATGTCAATCTTCATGCCATATAAGTAATTCTGCCACCGCTTCAGCGCAAGTATCACTGCCGCTAACTCTAAGTTGTGTACTAGATAATTTCTCTCCTACACCTTTAGCAGGTGAGAGCCGTAAGCAGTAACCTTCCCGAACTGCAAAAGAATGCAGCCTAAGATGCTCCCTAAGGCATTGCTATAAATCTCATAGCCTTCTGCACCACATGGTGAACACAAAATAGGCATTGTGGTTAGATGACTCTTTAGAACCTAAAATACACATGCGTACTTTAGCGTCCAAATGAACTTCTTATCTTTCCTTGTCAACATAGTCAGAGGTAGCGCTATCCTCAAAAAGTTTTCTACGAAGTTCCTATAGTAGCCAGCAAGTCAAAAAAATCTCTTGACTTCTGCCATAGTAGTAAACATAGACCACTCCTATATCGCAACAATCTTAGATAGATCCAGGGCAATACCCTCACCACTAAACACATGACCAAGAAAATCCACTGATGATAGCCAAAACTCACACTTATAGAACTTGGCATAAAGTTGATTCCTCCTTAGGGTATGCAGAACCAACCTCATATGATTTGCATAGTCCTCCTCAGATTGAGTGTATACCAATATGTCTTCTATAAAGACAATCACAAATTGGTCTAAATACTCTATAAAGGTCATGTTCATCAAATCAATAAATATCAATGGCACATTCCAAAACCCAAATAACATCACAGTGAACTCATAATGACCATTGCGTATAGCAAGCGCTGTCTTGGGAATATCACTTTTCCTGATCCTCAACTGATAATAGCTGGGCTTCAAATCCATCTTTGAATATATAGTTGATGCAACCAGATAATCAAATAAATCATTGATTCTCAGAATCAGATACTTGTACTATTTCTTCAACTTGTTCAGTTCATGGAAATCAATGCATAAGCACAAGCTTTGTCCTTCTTCTTCACAAAGAGGATTGGTGCTCCCCAAGGTGACATGCATGGGCGTATATAGACTTGATCTAGCAACTCCAGTAACTAAACCTTCAGTTATACCTTCTCCTTTGGAGCTACATGGTACGGTGAGCGTGACACAGGCTTTGTAACTGACACCAAATCAATAGTTTTGTCGATCTCTCATTGAGGTGGAATCCTAGTGAGATCTTTAGGATACACATCCGGAAACTCCCACGTAATAGGAATGTCACTCAAACTATACTTTGGCTCTAGAACCTCCAAAAACGTGAAGAATAACTCGGTGTCCTTCTAAACGGCCTTGAAAACTTGGAGTGAAGACACCATTATCTTTCTTGATCCTCACAAACCAACAAATTTAGACTCATGTTTGGTGTTCTATCCCAATATGACTTCAATTATTGGCAGTACAGATGCTTCCTATCCAAAATCACGACTTCCTATCCATACCCTAACACAAATCTCTCTACCTGCATTCTCCCTTTACCCATAAGGCAGTGTTATCCCAATCTCATATTTATTCTGAATAAAAGTCCTATGATAAATAACACAAATCCATGAATAGAATGGGATACGATGTGCCCAGTGAAAAAGAGTACTTATCGGCCTAGTGAATAACAGGTTCGAACCCAGTTTGTACATGTAAAGCATGCATTCTTACATAAAGTAGAAAGTACAGTAGTGTATTACAATTATTCTTTTATTCACATTGTAAAGTCATTTTATATCACCTTCGCTGAAGGGCCACTACAACAGTCTCGAGCATAATGTCGCCCTTTTCCACACATGTAGCAAGTAAGTGGACCTCTTCCTGCAACTACTTTATACGTAGACTTCTTTGTCCTTAGAATACTAAAAGTATTTAGTTTCAAAGATAGCTAAACACCTAGAGGAGGGTGAATAGGTTTTTGGTCTCTTTTGAGTTTTCCTTCTTTAAGTTTGTTGTGAGTTAGTTATTCTCTGCTTTCAAGACACACCATAAAAGCACACACAAGCTTTATAGTGATTCTCCAAATAATGGGTACATCCATTGTCCCTCCTAACTTTCAAACAGTGTGTTAGACAAGGCACTTCTCCAAAACTCATCTCCAAAAATCTTACAACACAGATACCTCAGGATCTCTTAGTCTCCTCCAAGACATACCTTAGGCACAAAGTCATACCTTAAAGAAAGCTTGCACCTACATCTTAGTGGTCCAAAGATCACCTACCTCAGAATAAATTAATAGTTCTACGGCTCAGGCTAGGAGGTTAGCCATATAACTCACAGAGAATAACTCTCCTACAGCTCAGGCACACATGCCATACTTTAGATCCAAAGATAAATCCTACAACTTAATCACAAATTCCCTACTTCAGAGAAAATGACTCTCCTACCTCAGGAAAACTGCCCACCTCAGATCCACAGAGGATCCTACAGCAGATCAACAAATGATCCTACACTCAGCCTTTATAAAATAGGCCTACAACTCAGATCCAAAGGATCCTATAGAAAAAAGGTTTGTCGATGCTGTTTTCAGTCCTGAGAAATATTCTCTGAGTCTACTTCTTCTTGAGTTGAGATGAACTCAACCCTAACTTCTTCTCAGCAACAAGAATGATGATCTTTAGGAAACTGCTGCTTCTACTAGAAATAATTCATAAACACAAGTTTCTGACCTTGCTGATAAAGACAAATAAATTGGAAGTTCTTTGTGTTCTTCTCTTAGGTAACCTTGACTACAGAAACCAGATAGCTCTGCTTCCTCTTCCCTCTCAAAAAACACTTCTGAGCTTGCTTTAGTAGGTGAAGATCACTACAGCTAACTGCTGGAACTTTTAGATCAGCGAGTTTGAACTTTAGCTTCAAGCTCTGCAACAATTGCGAGAGGAGGAAGAAGATATTCCGCCTCTTTGCGAAAATATAAACCCTAAAAGTTGATTTGCTTCTGCCAATCTTAATCCTTTTATCTTCCGCCATCCAATGGCTCTTTGAGCCATGGTCCCCACTGTAGTTGTTGGCTGCAACTTTGCTTTTACAGAAAAAGTCATACAGTAGGCATGCACCACCATTTTTCGTGTACTGTATAGACTTCTCGCAACATTTGAATTTTGCTTACTCTTGTTGACATCAGCATCTGTAGACTTAGCCAAATTCAGCTAGTTCATCCCAGACATTGAGTGCATTGAGTGATCAGCCTTCACTAAGCACAAAAACACATAGCCAAATAATCTGCACTTCCAAGCATTGACTGAATCTTTATCACTCAACGAATTTGGAATTATCCAATATCTCGGTACCAATAGGCGTTGAGTGTGTTGAGTGAACCTTCATCACTCAACGCATTTGGACTTAGCCAATTGGTTCTGCATTGCTAGGAGTTGAGTGCGTTGAGGGAACCTTCATCACTCAACGCATTTGGACTTAGTCGCTTCTCTGATTGACTGCCATCTTACTGAGGCGTTAAGTGAACCACCTTCAGTCAATGGTTCTGTACTTAGCCAATCTTCTTGATGATCATGCATTGAGTGAGCTGTCCTCACACAACACATCTAGACTTACATGGATTATTCTATTTATATCTGCTTAAGCTTTGACTGAATGCTTTTCTGTCGACGCTTTCTTCTTTGGTGGTTGACTGAACTTCATTCACTCAACGCTTCTGGACTTAGCCAGAATTCTTGATAGATTCTTCAAATGCTTTGACTGCTTGAGCTTGAATCAATGTTTCTTTCTTGTTGGGTATTGTATCCACAATTTCCCAGATTTGTATGATGTCACCCTTGAACTAAGATGAATTAAGTTTGCATTTGATGTCTTTTCAAGTTGAGTGTTTGCAGGTTACAATTGTCAAGTGTGGAACAATCTCTGTTTACAATGGGTCCCAAAATACGGGACCATACAATGTAATCCATCATTGTGTGATCCATGGTACTGACTCATGTGTAACCTCTCTATTGGGACACACTTCATTTTCAAGTACTAAAACTATGGGAGAAAAGCTGGTTGCTGGATTTCTTGAAGAAAATCATTTTTCAGACTTACAGAATTTTTCTTAGCATTATTCTCGAGTATGACTTTTTGTACTCGAGTAGAATTATTTTTAGTACTCGAGTAAACTCAGTAATGTATTTGAGTAGCAGTAGGTGTTCTCGAGAAAGCCTAGTGCAGTTCTCGATAAAGCCATGCGTACTCGAGTAGATCATAACTCTCCTTCTCGAATTACTTTAATATATGTTCTAAAATTTCTCTAAGTCTTTTTCTCGAGATGCCGACGACTTTTCTCGAGAAGTCCAAAATCTTTTCTCGAGAATTAGATGTTGTTTTTTGAGACCCAGAATTCGTTTCTCGAGAACCCGAGATTCTTTCTCGAGATACATTATTGTTCTCGAGTAACAGAAGAGTCGTTCTCGAGTAACATGTCTATTATTTCTCGAGATACTAGAATTAGACCTCTACATTTTTCTTAAATATTCTTCTCGAGAACTCTATACCTCTTCTCAAGAAACATAATCATTTTCTCGAGAACACTTACCTCTCTCGAGAAATGTAGTGCAGGTTTCTGAAATTTCAAGTACCTAACAGAAGTAATTTCAAATTGATCTCTTTTCTTATTAGTCCATGTGTTCTGTTATTTATGATTATGATTGTTAGGCAACTCCTATAAAAGGTCTTATCATAATCGACTAACTTTAATAAGAAGAATTTAAGGTTCTAAATCTTTCAAAAATTTCTAAATCGAGAAGCACTGCCGCCGCTATGTTATTCATCGTCGATCTTCTCTCAATCTGGAGATTCAGAACAAGAAGTGTTAACAGATCAAGATTTTCATCATCGACAGATCTTTTCCTTGGTCGTGCTGATCTGAAAGTTTTCAGATCCAGAGATTTCGCCTTTATGTTCTTCGATCCATTTCTAACAGAGCTTCAAGTTTTAAGAAGGAAGAAGGGCTGAAGATTCAGATCTGAAATATTACTATTTGTATATTTTTTGTACAACTTTTTTATTCTTGTAGGAGATTCTTCTCTGAGTTGTAGGAGCTTTGTTCTCCGATATTTTTGTAGGAGTGTTTTGACTCCGAGTTGTAGGGGCATTGCTCCGAGTGGTAGGATTATTTTCAATACGAAAGAATAGTAGAGTAGCCGAGTCTAGTGCGTTGCTAGCTCGGTGAGGTGGAAAGTGGATGTACCCAAGGTTGGGGAACCACTATAATTTTTGGTGTTGTCTGTGATTGATTGTTTTTTTTATGTGTATCACTCGTACAAATTTTTAATCCGCAAAAAGACGCAGACCTCACCTATTCACCACCCTCTAGTTGATTTTGGTAGATAACTTCAACTTTTTCAATTGATATTAGAGGGAGGTTGTTCATCAAAAGGTTAACACCTTGAACAGATCTGCCCCTATTTGTCTCAAGAGGATACAAGCATGGACAGAGCAAAGGAATTTTCTAAGCTTCCCTTATGCACAAAGACAAACTTTCCCATGTGGAAAGAAAGAATAAAATTTTTCATGGACATTGTGGATCCAAGGATCTTTATGATAGTGGAAGAAGGACCCTATGTTCCAATGACAGTCTCCACCATTAACCCAACAAAGCAAGTTCCAAAGTAGCTTGTGGATCTCGACAAAGATGAGATTGCACTTGTCTCTTTAGACAAGAAAGCCAAGAATATCATCACAAGTGCAGTCGAAGATTCTATGTTGCAGAATCTGATTCATTGCCAATCCTCCAAGGAAATGTGGCATTCTCTCATCGTTCTGATGGAAGGTACTAAAGAGGTAAGGGATGACAGAAGATCCACCCTGAATCAAAAATATGAAGCATTCAAAAAAGGTCACATGGATTCTATTGCTGATACTTTTGAAATCTTCTTCAAATTTGTCAATGGCCTAAGAGTCTATGGCCGGATATTCACTAATGGAGAACTGAATGACAAATGTCTGAGATACCTGACAAAGGAATGGGACAACAAAGTATGTGCAATCCGGGAGTTTATAAATTGGCAGAAACTGACCCTCAGAATCTCTTTGGAAAGCTTATGTCATATGAACTCCAAATAGATTTAAGAAAAGCTGAAGAAGAGAAAAGCCGGTCTTCATCAAAGGAGATGTCTGTCGTTCTAAAGGAAGACATCTTGAGGAATTCAAAAGCTACATCTGCTGCCCCCGCACAGGAAAAGAGTGAAGAAGATGCTTCTAAGCCAAGTGCCTCGGGCTCAGAGCTATCTGATGGATACTTTTCACTTCTTTCAAGGCAGTTCAAGAAGTTCTTGAACAAGAAGAAACAGTGGAGAGGCAAAGATGCCTCGTCCTGAAGATCATATCATGATGGTGATCGCCATAAGAAAGGCTCAATTAGCTAAGACAGGTATCACTCAAAATTGAACAAATATATTTCTTCTTATATTATTTGTTATTGTTGCAATAAGCTAGGACATGTCATAACTGATTTCCCTCACAAGAAGGAGGGTGGAAGAAGAGAGGAGAATAAATCTTCTTATAATAAGAAGAAAACAGAAAGAAGCCTGGTAGCTAAGAAGGCCAAGACTCTCAGTGACTCTGACTCATCTGAGTCAAGTGAGGAAGAGGAAGCCTACTTTAGGCTGATGGCACAGACAGACGAGGAAGAAGAGCCCTAGTGCATTGGGAAGGTAAACTCTCATACCCCTCTCTTGGAATCAGATGCTTCTGACCATGATCATGAGGACTATTCATCTGATGATGAATCTAAACTCATGACTAAATACAAAGAGTTAATCAAGGCTTATGACAAATGTCGAAGAGTTATTAAAACTCAGGCCAAGGAGATTAAATCTCTCAAAGCTGAGGAGAGCACTCTGAGAGAGGAAGTCGCAAAGATGGACTCACTCAGAGAGGAATTCAATGCTGCCATTGAAGAATATAATAAAGCTCTCGAGCACCTAAATTTGAAGGAAAAAATCATCAACGAATTGGAAAAACAACTTGCAGCTGAAAAGAAACTTGTTGAAAGTTTCTCCAAGCCCAAGACAGTCCCTTCGTTTGTTGCAGAATTCTCTGCTCAGGTTAAAGGTGCTGTCTTAGGCCATGTGGATGCTCCTAGTAAATCTTCTAGGAGAAATATGGATCAACGAAAAAATAAGGCTGCCAAGAAAGCTCTAGCCAAGGAGAAGGGTAAAGATTCTCAAGACCAAACTTCATTTAAAAAGGTTATCTTTCCAACTAACAAGTTTGATCTTAATTCATCCTACGATCACTTTGCTAGGCCTACTTATGTAGAGCCCAAGTCTCGGTACCAAGGATGGACCCGTACCCGAAACTTTGGTGAAAGTGTTTTCCAGGAACCTTATATGGAGATCACTCTTCAGAGCTATGGCCCTAATAGTCATGGTCATAACGCCAAGAAAGCTCCAAAAGTTAAACCCATTGTGGAAAGGCCTCTTAAGGAGAAGACGTCATGTCAGTGCTATCACCACGAAGCTTCTACCTCCAAGTCTGTTGCCCCTGCTAGAACACACTCTCAAAAGGTCAAGTAGGAGAACTTTAGGCAAAGATACAACAGGTTTGACTGTTTATGCTGCGGCAAAGTTGGTCACTTTGTTATAGATTACTGGTTTAACCACAGATATTATGTAACTCGTCAAGTTAATAATGTGAGAAAGACCACTCATAATGTTAACACACATTAGGGGAGTATGCTAACTATAGACCAAGGACCCAAACGAGTTTGGGTTACTAAGGTAAACTGACATGTAAATGCAGGTATGTCCAAAGGCAACCAAAAATCGTATCCGGTATTTGGACAGTGGATGCTCTCGCCATATGACTGGGAATAGAAGCTTACTCCAGAATTATTCTCCAGTCATGAACGGGCCGAAGGTCATCTTCAGAGGTTCTGACAAAGGAATTACAAAAGACTACGGTATGATTACAAAAGGTAGTGCATTCTTCTCAGATGTGGCTTATGTTGAAGGATTGGAACACAATCTTATAAGCATAATCCAGCTCTATGATAAAGGATACATAATATAATTTCATGCAGACAAGTGCTTGATAAAATCGGTAGATAACTTGGAAACGATTCTATCAGGCACTCGTAGTAGAAATATATTCTATTTGAATTTTATTTGCATACACTCTTCTACGCCAGTGTGCTTTTTGGCAAAAGATAGTGCGTCTCTTGGTGACCAATGGTACAAGAGATTAGCACATATAAATTACAAAACTATTAATAAATTATTTTCTCTTAATTTAGTACGCAATGCCCCCAATGTTAAGTGCGTTAAAGATAGACCTTGTCACGCATCTATAAAAGGCATGAAATCAAGGGCTATCTTTAAAAGCATTATTGGCAAAGACTCTAATAGGTATCTACACCAAATTCATAAGGACTTGTTCAGTACACTGCAAATTACAAGTTTGGGAGGTAAGGATTATACATTAATTATTGTTGATGATTACTCTCGCTTTGCGTGGGTGTTCTTTCTAAAACACAAGTCAGATACTTTTGATATCTTTACTAATTTTGTGAGGCAAGTTCAGAATGAACACAGCTACTCCATTGTCAAAATCAGAAGTGATAATGAAATAGAGTTCAAGTCTGGGGGCATGACAGAATTCTGTGAAAGTCTTGGTATCTTTCATGAGTTTTCCTCTCGTCGTACTCCTCAAAAGAACGGAGTTGCTGAGATAACTAATATAACACTCATTGAGGCATGCAGAACCATGTTGAGTGATGCCTCACTGCTGGAATATTTTGGGGCTGAAGTCGTCAACACTGTGTGCCACGTGCAAAATCGAGCACTCATAAACAAGATCCATAATAAGACACCTTACGAGCAAGTAAACGACAGGAAACCGACTATTCCATATTTTAGAATCTTTGGTAGTAAATGCTTCATCTTTAACAATGGGAATTATTACACAACTAAATTCAATGAAAAGAGTTTTTAAGGTATTTTTGTAGGTTATAGTAGCCAAAGTAAGGCATATAGAATTTTTAATAAGAAAACCTTAGTTATAGAAGAATCTGTCAATGTTGTATTCGATGAGACGTGCTTACTATAAGGCAGCTCTTCTAGTATGTTTATTCAAGATTCAGGTTCAAGACTAAAGGAATTAAACATGGATGAGCCGACTGAAGAAAAAGCTCAAAAGTTCATCAAGATCACAACTCCAACTCCAATTAGAGAAGTTGATCACCATGATGAAGATGTCATCCAAATTGATGAAGTCACTCTAGTGGTAGAGGATGCTCCAGATGCAAGAACTCTAGAGCTCAAACACTTGAAGGATCACCCACTTGATCAAATTATAGGAGACCCACGTGATGGTGTCAGAACTCATAGAGGTACAACTAATGAAAATCTATATTTAAGTTTTCTATCGAAGGTTGAACCGAAGAAGTTTGAGGAAGCAAACTCATACCCATCTTGGGTAATGGCAATGGAACAGGAACTGAATCAATTCAAACGTTGTCGCAAGTCTGGAAGCTTGTTCTAAGACCCAAAGGTAAGAACGTTATCGGAACAAAGTGGGTCTACAAGTGTAACGCCCCCGATTTTTTTTCAATGATTTTATTTGAATGGGCAACGTCATATTTATGACGTCGTGGCGTTACTTTTAACGTCGAGTTGATGACGCAATATCGTTAAGGCATTTTCGCGTCCGTGCGGTCGAGTCTGTCGAATCCTTGTTGTGATGGGAAAAGTATGCATTTGGAATTTAAGTTATGTAATTTTGGGCTTGCTCGTCAAGTTTCGTCGCAATCCGAGCATTTTTGGAGTCTCGGCGCGCGCTTGAATTTTGGATTGTTTATGTTCACCATATACTTTGAAGATTAATATCTCGAGAATGGCTCATCGGATTTTATTTTTGACTTCGTCGTTGTGTTCGTAGCGTTAGTATTCGTCTACGGTGTGAGTTTCGTTTAATTCGGCGATCGTTTGGGCCTCCGCTTTGATCTCGTAGTTTCCATGTTCAAAAATATATAAGTATGATTATTTTAATATTATAGTACTATTCAAAAATGTCTTTTGCTATTCATTCATATAGTTTGATCAAAATGTTACATTTGCAAAGAAATTGTTTTTCCTGCATGGCTTGACTCGAGTGAAATTCCTGCGTCTCGTGTAGGTGTACTGTTCATGCAAATAATTGGTTAGTACTCGAGTAGCTGCCTTATAAGTACTCGAGTAGGTCTCTTCTTATACTCCAGTAGTTGCCTTACTACTCGAGTAGTTCTTTTCGAGTACTCGAGTAGCTGCCTTATAAGTACTCGAGTAGGTCTCTTCTTGTACTCGAGTAGTTACCTTACTACTCGAGTAGTTCCTTTCGAGTACTCGAGTAGTTGCCTGGCACTCGAGTAGGTCTTTTCATGTACTCGAGTAGTGATCTTACTACTCGAGTAGTTCTTTTCGAGTACTCGAGTAGTCACCTTACTACTCGAGTAGTCCTTTTCTTATACTCGAGTATCCCTTGTTGTACCCGAGTAGTACACATATAGTACTCGAGTGGCCCGTTCCTTCTGTCTCGGAAAACCGGTTTTAGCTGAACCCGAATTATTTCTACTGTTTGAGTATAAATACTTTCTTCTTCTTCATCATCATTAAACCGACCAAGAATTTCTTCTTCTTCCCGAACCAGAGCGGCGTGTGAGAAATAGGTCGTCCGTCCGTACTTCTTCCAGTGGCCGCCGACGGTGCTCCGGTGCTCGTAATCTTCAACCGAGTATAGCTCTGGAAAGCTCTCGCCGATAGCTACGCCATTGTGGTAATATATTTCCCGTTTCTAGAGATTTCTCGTTAAGATTTTTCGGCCCTAACCTCATTTTCAGCCGTTCTTGTTCAGATTTCAACTCCTCCCGCATCCTTTTGCCCCAATCTACGACGTGGAGTGATTCGGTGGACTTTTCCTGTTAAACCAAGGCAAGTGGTGGTTTCCCCTCGTTTCTCCTTGTCTCTTTCGATGGTAGCGACTATATTTTCATGTCTTTAAAATTTTCTGCACTTATTCTTCCAAATTATTGTTATAATTAACTATTTCAACGATCACATGATGTTGTAAGGTTTTGTCATGGTAAGCTCGATCTTGTTTGGTTATGTTTAATCATTCCTGATGTGTCTTAATGATGACTATAAATGCCTTAGCTTTCATTATTAAACGTGTTAGAGTTTATCTAGGATTGTAAATTGCTCCTAGAGGTTGATCAACCGCGTCTTGAATCTGGTAATGTCAAGTAGAATCTGTCGAGCCAAATCTCGAGATATTTGTGTTGTGGTTTCTTTGGGTTTCTTGATTGCTGGAGTTAGTGGACGATTCCATCTCCGCAGTGGTTGTTTCCTTCATTAGTGCCCTGTGGAAGTCTACCCGGCTTTTGGGTGTCTGCGGTGTATGGTGGAGAGTATGAGACTCCCTCGTAGTTAGACGGATTTTATATTCGTGTTTTTTGGTGGTGTGTCCAAGAGTGAGCACCTCGCCCGTATTTTTGGGTGGTGTGTCCACGAGTGACCACCTCGCCCGTCTTTTTGGGTAAAGTCGACCACAGGTGCCTAATAAAGGATTTGTATTTCTTCCTTACGAATTATTCATGTTGTCACCGTATAGCCTCGTGCGTCTGGTGTACTATTGTTGTACGTGATGAATCACGTAAGAGTTCTTCTTCATGATGATGACTTGTTCCTCTTTTTGTACTTTATTTCAGTATTATTGGTCTTGGGTTGGTACCCCTTTGACCTTTGTTTATTTGGGCTTATTAATTTCTGCCACCATTTGTTCCTTCTTGCTGAGGTGTTCTGTCTTTGGAATGCCTCAGGTTCAAAGCAGTAGCAGATAGCAGAGCTAGTTTTGGAGTTTCTGGGCGGCAGTGTTGGCCGTGGTTATTACCTCGTCTTAACGAGGTAGTTTGTTGTTTATTTAGTTAGTGGTTCAGATATACTTTTCTGTATGTGGGTTCGTGTCATTTTGTTGAAGCCTACAATATTGTTACTTTTTGATACTTGCTACCTGCTTAGGTTTTCTATATGTGGATGTGGATTGCTTGCTCTCTGGGATGATTTATGCTAGGAATGCATGTTAGGTATTTTTAAGAATAAAATCTACTACTATTACTTCATGCACTGCATAATTTAAAAACTCTAACTTGTTATATTTGGCGACTGTAAAAGCTTTCCTTAGTACTATTATAAATTTAGAGTCTTGCATAGCCTGAGTTGTCCTTTGGGAACGTTTATACTCATGTAGGATGTTTGAGTCAATCTAAACAAGTATTTTTCCGTAGCGTATAACTATATTTTGATTCATGGACTAAGTGAGCCACTAAGCCGAGGGAAACGACTAACTATTGCACTTAGCTGATTTTCCTTAAAATAACTGAAAGAATCTTTCTTCATGTTTAAGTATGTGTCTGCCTGAGCATCCGCGGTTATCCCTTGCTGACGTGGCATCATGACGTGCATTTTCCCTTACTCTGATAAGTTATTATATGCGGTGAAAATGCGGGTTATGACAACAGGAACAAGTTGGACGAAGATGTAACAATCATAAAGAACAAGGCCAGACTCGTCCCTAAAGGATACATATAAGAAGAAGGAATCGACTTCGATCAGACATATGCTCCAGTGGCAAGGCTGGAGGTAATCAGGTTGTTCCTAGCATATTCAACACTTAATTGCTTCATTGTCTATCAGATGGATGTGAGGTCGGCCTTCCTTAATGGTGACATAAAGTAAGAGGTGTATGTAGAACAACCTCCAGGTTTCGTTGATTCTAGTCATCATGAGCACGTTTATCTCTTATTTAAAGCTTTATATGGCTTGAAACAAGCTCCTCGAGCTTGGTATGATATGATGTCAAACTTTCCTTTTGAGAGCAAGTTCACAAGAGGAAAGATAGATAAGACATTATTTCTTAGGGAAATAAAAAGGCAAAATTTTACTAGGGCAAATCTATGTCAAAGACATCATATTTGGCTCTACTGACGACACCCTTTGCAAAAAGTTTTCCAAACTTATGCAAGGCAATTTTGAAATTATCAATATGGGAGAGCTGAAGTAATTCTTAGGACTTCATGTGAAACAATCTGAAGATGTAATTTTCATCTCTCATATGCAATTCGCCAAGGAGTTAATTAATAAATTCAGAATGGAGAACACAACCTCTATGAGGACTTCAATGGGTTCAGTTATGTCACTAGACAAGGATGAGAAAGGGAAACCTTTTGATGAAACCAAGTACATAAGCATAATTGGATATTTGCTCTATCTTACTGCTAGTAGACCAGACATAATGTTTTCAACATATGTGTGTGCTAGATTTCAATTGAACTCTAAGTAATCTCACTATGCTGTTGCAAAGTGGATTTTGAGATACCATAAAGGTACACCAAATATTGGCTTATGGTACCCAAGAAGAAATGATAGCGAACTGATTGGTTTTTCAGATGCAGATTTTGTAGGAAGCAAAGATGACAGAAAAAGCACTTTTTGGACTTGTCAATTCCTAGGAAGAAGACTCATTTCATGGAGCAGCAAGAAGCAAAATTGTGTCGCTATTTTAACGCCCAAGTTAGTATATATTTCTGCTGGCCGATGTTGCGCACAATTACTGTGGATCAAAAATCAACTTGAAGACTACAATATGAAGTTCAAGAACTTTCTGATGTATTGCGACTCCTCCAGTGAAATTACAATAGTTAATAACCCAGTCTCTCATAGCCGGACAAAGCACATAGAGCTGTGGTACCATTTTATCAGGGAGCATGCAGAGCATGGAGATATCAATCTCCAATATATTCCAACTAACAGGCAGGTTGCAAACATCTTCACAAAGCCACTGGACGAGGCGAAGTTCTCGTTCTTCAAAATAGATTTTGGCATGCTCAATAAAGAATGCTGAAGAATTGTGCCATACAACAAAGTTCATAATCGGGTTACTTCTCAAAAATCAAGAAAACTCAAAGTCTGGACATCATTTCTCGAGTACATCATTTATACGCAAGAACAATAAACTTACGTCTCAAGAAAAATAGCTCTACTCGAGATCAAGAAAACCTCTACTCGAGAATGAGACATCTTCTACTCGAGAACAAGACAACTTCTACTCGAGTAATAACTTTCTTCTTCTCGAGAACTATTATCTCAAACGAGAAATCTGATGGAAATCAGTATCAAGTTCAAATTTTTGATATTAGCACCTGTGCAAATTCAGCTGCCTTACTCCAGGTAATTTAGCATTATTTATTTCATTAATCATTAAGATTTAGGGTAAATATATATATAGATTGTCCAGAAATTTCCTATTCCATAAATTCAAAACCCTCTCTCGAGAAAAGACTCTTCAACTTCTCCGTCTCCGCTGAACTGCCGCAAACAACCCTACTTCTCCTTTCACCGACCAACAAACATTTCATTCTTCAAATCAATGGCCTCCTCATCCAAGTTAGGCATTAGCAGCGAACTCATCTCCACCGGAATTGGCGACATTTCTGACGATTTCAGAAACGTTCTCATCTTGCTCAACACCGCCAGATTATCTTTAATTCTGGAACACCCTTGTAGAGTTTTAATTTCTGATGTAGAGGAATTCTAGCAACATGCTAAGATCAAGCGCAATGGGAAAGTGTTGAAATCTAGGGTTCGGGAGATCAAGGTGAAGATGACTTCTAACTCTGTTTCACAATTTTTGCGGCCACCAGTTATCGACATGGAAGATGACCTCATAAGCTCAGACTATGAAAGGGCTTATGGATTTTGTGGACTTCCCGACTCTACTGTTATAATCTGCCGATAACATATGATTGCAGAAAGTAAATTACTCGCAGATATTCTTAGAAAAGTCCTCCTCTACAGGACCAGTTCTATTAGCTACATCACCACAGAGTTCTTTGATATGATGACTGTTGTAATATGCAGAAAGAAGTTCCAATTGTGCATGATGATTTTTGATAAAATCAAGGCAAGTATTAAGAGCCCCAATTATGGCAGAATTTTATCTCTTTATTTGAATCAGATGAAGCTAGATGTGTTTTCCATGGATAAGGGCATGGCCTTGCATCACATGAAGAAATTATCCATCTCCTCCATCCAAAGATGGGAGATAAAGCTTCAAAAATCTGAACAAGCACCAAGAATAGAAGAAGATGAAGTCAGAACTCCATCTTCCCCTTCTCAGCAATTAACTGATCCAGTTATTGAGGGGGAGCTTGCTACATCTGTCCAAGTTCAGCTTACTCAAATTCCAACTCCTGCACTAGTCTATACAAAAACTCTAGCCCATGTCTCCACTTCACCTGCTGCTGTTGTACATAGTGTTCTAGAAGATGACACACGTCCATCTACTGCTGCAAAAGACACCCCCTCTTGAAGCAGATAACACATAATTCATTGCTGCAGATTTACCTGATTTAGAAATTCTAACAGATGACCAAGTGAATGCACAAATTCTGTCTACAGATGATGACATTAACAAAATGATAGAGGAACTCAATTCCAATGAGCCTCTATCCCCTCTACATGAATAACATCCTTCTCCACCAAAAAAGTCTCCTCATCCAGAACATCCATCAGAACCAGAACCATCTCTAAAGCCCCAGTCTCCAATTCACGGGTAGAAAGATGAAAAGACAGTTTTTCTTACTGATACTGAAGAAGAAATACCTGCTGAAGAAGCTGAACCACCCGTCAGAAGACTAGACTTCTCCCCACTGATATTATTGGTGAGGAAGGAGACATCATGATTCACACCACCATAAACCAGAGCTCAGTAATCAATGAAGAAATGGTTCCCGGGACTGCTCTTTTCCGACCTCCTCCACCTCCTCCAGCTGAAGCAATTACTGCAGATACCCTCCTGGGTAAGATTTAGTTTATGCTAGCACATCAAAGAACATATTTTGAAGACTGTATTAAAGTTATCACTGACAAAATGATTGCTCTAAAAAAAGAGATAAGTAGAGGATTTGCTGAAAAACATCATAATACTGATTCTCTCAAACACCTGTTCCAAATAAGTGGAAAAGCCTTAGACCATACAATCACTAGTATTGGTCAAGTCATGGACCAATCAGTCACCCTAGAAAATAATCATGTTTTCCGGCTCATGTTTTCCGGCTTGCATGCCGAGGTAGTCTAAGAGTGCTTATGCACATTTTTGACTGGTGTTATTATTTAAGCTTTGGACTCACTTTTGCTGTAAGGCCTTAAGTCTGCTTCGACACTTCTATATGTTGTGGATAACTTCTAGTCTCTTGCTTTTTCCGCTGTGCTGTGGTTATGAGTTTTGAGATCGGGTAGTTATATCATCTTATAATACTAAAGCTATGGCGTCTGTATGTTGTGGGGACCCAGCCGGACCCATATTATACGGTCATTACAGGGGAGGTGTTACAATTTGGTATCAGAGGGAGGTTAGGGTCAGGGTCAGTGCATATAGAAGTTATCCACATAGGAGTAATGCAGGACCATGAGTGTCCTTATGTTTGAGTCTTGCGATTAGAGACTGATTCCTTATTTTCTTACTTCCTTGAAGAGTGCAAGCAACAAGGCGGGTACGTCGAGACCAAGAGAAGAGCTTTCAGCGAGTAGCACCACAGCTCAGGGTCCTTTGGGCATGGGTGTAAACCCGGCCGACTTCTGTCGTATGCTTGCAAAAGTAATGGTGGCAGCCCAAGCTGCAGCAATAGCTCAGGTAGCAACCCCTGCTACACCGGATATGGCGACGGCTGTGCCGGGCGGAGAAGCCAGCTGAGTAGAGCCTTTGGCAGAAAGGGTGGTTCTCTGGCATGGAGACCGGCAGATGAAGTACTTTCTGAGCTTCCATCCCCCGACATTCAAGGGTGTCGGTGCTCCGACTAATGCGGAGGATTGGTGGGCACAGATTCAAGAGCTTTTGAGGGCAGCAAAGACGCCAGAAGAGAAGAAATCTGAGTTTGCGGCCTTCATGTTGGAGGGAGACACAAAGTTGTGGTGGGTGAGCCATAGCGGCCGCCAATTTCCTAGACTCACCCCATCCAAGGATGAACTTGGGGAAGTGCCAGTGGTGGCAGAGTTCGAGGATGTATTCCCGGATGAACTTCCTGGAGCGCCTCCTCGACGGGAGATCGATTTCTAGATTGAGTTAGTACCGGAGGCTAGGCCGGTGTCGCGTACTCCATTTAGGATGGCACCAAAGGAGTTGGCTGAACTCAAGGTACAATTGCAGGAATCATTGGAGCAAGGGTATATCAGACCAAGTTCTTCACTGTGGAGCGCGCCACTGTTGTTTGTAAAGAAGAAAGACGGTAGTATGCGGCTGTGCATAGACTACCGAGAGCTGAATAAGTTGACCGTCAAGAATAAATATCTGATACCTCGGATAGACGACCTGTTCGACCAGTTGGTGGGGTCGGTAGTGTATTCAAAGTTGGACTGAAAGTCAGGATACTATCAGTTACTGATTCGGGACGATGACATACCCAAGACAGCGTTTTGTACGAGGTATGGACACTTCGAGTTGTCGGTGAAGCGGTTCGGGCTGACGAACGCACCATCTGTATTCATGGATTTAATGAATCGAGTATTTCGAAAATACTTGGACTCTTTTGTAGTTATCTTTATTGACGACATCTTGGTGTATTTCAAATCAGAAGTGGAGCATGAGACTCACTTGAGAATGGTCTTGCAAGTGTTGAGGGAGAACCAGTTGTATGCAAAGTTCTCGAAGTGCGAGTTCTAGTTAGAGAAGGTGGCATTTTGGGGCCATGTGATTAGTGGGGATGGGGTGGCGGTAGATCCAACAAAGGTGGAAGACATCAGAGATTGGACGATTTTGAGAACTGTGGCGGAAGTCCGAAGTTTTCTTGGACTAGCCGGGTATTATAGGAGATTCGTGGAAAACTTTTCGCGGATAGCTCTACCCCTAACCTCACTCATTCGTAAAGACCAAAAGTTTGTGTGGACTCAAGAGTTCATTCAGGCATTCGAGACGTTGAAGGAAAGACTGATGACGGCTCCAATCCTAAGTCTACCGAAAGGGACCGAAGGATTTCCGATCTTCAGTGACGCATTAGGATGTGGTTTGGGTTGCGTTTTGGTGCAACATGGCAGGGTGATAGCTTTTGGGTCTAGGCAGCTGAAGCCTCATGAGAGGAATTACCCCGTCCATGATTTGGAGTTTGCGGCGGTAATTTTCGCGTTGAAAATATGGCGGCATTATGTCTATGGTGCGAGGGTGGAGATCTTCATGGATCATAAAAGCCTGAAGTATCTCTTAGATCAGAAGGACTTGAATATGCAGCAGCGCAGGTGGGTCGAGTTCCTTGGAGACTATGAGGTGGCGATTCAGTATACGTCAGGCAAGGCCAATGTGGTGGCTGATGCATTGAGTAGAAAATACTTTGGGCAAGGGAATTGGATTGACGCTCATGATGAGCGGTTGGTGCTGGAATGGGAGTCCCCCGTCTTGAAGTGCGTAGCAAGGGGCGAGTCCAGCATGGCTCGGTTAAACTGGATTGAAATGCAGAATGACTTGTCTGATCGTATTCGGGAAGCGACTCGTTTGGATGTGGAGTTTCAACCATTCGTGGTGGAAGCTCAAAAAGGCGAGAGCAGCGCCTGGGAGATGATTGACGAGATTCTGAGGAAGGACGGAAGGATTTCTGTACCGCAGGTCGGCAAGCTCCATGAGGAGTTGATGTTTGAGGCTCACTTCACAAAGTACTCCATTCATCCGTGCAGTACAAAGATGTACTTGGATATGAAGTGATCCTTTCGGTGGCCTGGACTGAAGCGGGACGTAGCTTTGTACGTGAATCGATGTCAAACTTGTGCTTTGGTGAAGGCTGAGTGTCAGAAGCCGGGCGGGTTCCTGAAGCCTCTTCCAATCCCCGAGTGGAAATTTGATGACATCTCCATGGATTTTGTGCATGAGTTACCTAGATCACAGCAGGGTAATGACGCGATTTGGGTGATTATGGATCGCTTAACCAAAGTGGCTCACTTCATCCCAAACTGGAAGGAGGACAACATGGAGAAGCTGGAGGAGTTGTATGTTCGCAACATTTACGACTACATGGGATTCCTAAAAGTATAGTCAGCGATCGCGACGGACGTTTCACATCCAAGGATGGGAGATTTGTTCAGAAAAGTTTGGGCACGAAGCTCAAGTTTAGTACGGCTTTTCATCCTCAAACTAACGAGAAAACCGAAAGGACGAACCGTACTATGGAGTATATACTGAGGATGTCTGTTCTTGACTTCGGCAAGAAATGGGAGGAGCACCTCTTCATGGTGGAGTTCTCTTATAACAATAGTTACTAGGCAAGTATAAAGATGGCACCATACGAAGCTTTGTATCGGAGGCGGTGTCGAACACCGATATCATGGACAGTGGCGGGAGACACCAAACTATCGGGAAAAGAGGTAGTAGTGGATGCTTGTGAGTTAGTACGGACCATTCAAGAGCGCATGAAAGTGACTCAAGATCGGCAAGCAAAATATTTGAATGCTCGCCACCAGAAGTTGGAGTTTGCGGTAGGTGATTGGGTCTATTTAAAGATCAAGCCGTTCAAAGGCGTTTCACGGATTCGCCGACTCAAGAAGTTGAGTCCAAGGTTTTTGGGACATTTTGAGGTTGTTGAACGGGTGGGAGAAGCAGCATACCGGTTAGCGTTGTCCGTAAAGTTGAGTGGATTGCACGACGTTTTCCTTGTCTACGTCTTGAGGAAAGCCTTGGTAGAGGCTAATGTGGTGATCAAATCGGCATCGGTGTCGATAGAGGAAGACTTGAGGACGCGAGTCCGTCCAATTGCTATAGAGGACTCAGAAATTTGGCAGTTGAGGAACAAAGAGTTCAAACTCGTAAAAGTCCGATGGGACAACTGCGGCCGTGAGGAGCACTCTTAGGAGCGAGAACAAACCATGCTGGAGGAGTATCCAGAGTTTTTCCGTTCAGGTATCATTTAAATTTTGTGTACCTCTTTTTGCTTTTTGGTAATTTCAGGACGAAATTCTTTTAAGGAGGAGAAAGTTGTAACGCCCCAAAATTCGAAAGAAGGACGAGCAGCGTCGAGAGCCAAGTTTGGGTCTTGGTGAGGGTCACACGGCCTAGGACACGAGCATGTCCATGGCCGTGTCGTACTGGGTTCGTCGAGAGCTCGGGAAGTCAACGATTTTTCGCTCAGTTCGTAAACCAGTGGGGGATACGCCCTTCGACACACCCGTGTCGGAGCCCGTGTCGCAGGCGTGTTCTCTCGAGTGTCGACACAAGGGAGGTGTCGACATAGAGGTGTCTACACAGTTGTGTCGACACAGAGATGACGACACAGTTGTGTTGACACAGAGGAGGTGTTGACATAGTTGTGTCGACACAGAGGTGTCGACACAGTTGTGTCGACAAAGGAGAGGTGTCGACACAGATGTGTCGATACAGAGGTGTCGGCATAGTTGTGTCGACACAGGCAGGGAACACGGCCTAGGACACGGGTATGTCCACGGCCGTCTCAAGCGTGCTCGACGAATTTCTACAAAGTCGACGAAGAGGCAGTCGACGAACATCGAGTCTTCGAACACATCCTGAGACACGGGTGTCTCCCTGGCCGTGTCCTTCTCGGGTTGTAGTCGGGACGTGTAAGGGGTTGGACACGGCATGAAGCCTAGTCGTGTTCGGGTTGGACACGGTCATGGCAAATGTGACACGGGCATATCATGGACCCGTGTCCTGGTTTGGGTGCAACGATTTCAGCGTCGATTGGGGAACACGGCCTTGGACACGGGCGTGTCACAAGCCGTGTTCGGCCCAGGTGTTTTGATTTTCAGTTCGGATTGTGGTCGTTCTTTCCCTTCTTTTAGGATCTGATGGTCCAGGGTTGCCCTTGCTGAGTTAAGTCCAGGAATATGGTTTATAAACCCTCATTTTTCTTCAAACACTCTCTTTCTAAGATCTAGAGAGAAGGAAGAGCAAGGAAGAAGGTGAAGGAGAGATCCGGCAGTTGGAGAGGCTTCGGTGCTCCAAATCGGGAGCCAAGTCCAGATCCGAGGAGGCAAGGTCGTTGCGAAGGTTTTCATCCGGTTAAGTTTCCATGTCTAGGAAGAGGGGTCGGAAGGTAACGACACTTCTCCTCTTGGTTTTAGGATGCATGTTATAGCATCTTTTACTTTCTAGTTTTTGGGCACAAAACTCTCAAATGAGAGGGGTTTGGGTCGCCAAGGTTCAAGAGGAACCTTCGGGTCGATTGAGTCCGTCCCCGGCATGTTTTTGTATTAGAGATCTGCTCCGATAGTGGATTAGGCATGGTGGGTGAAGCCGTAGTCGCGACTGTTAGTCTGACTCGGTGATGGTGCATACGAGCTTTAAGGATTCATAGAGATCCGTTGCGGCAAGATGCCGTTTGTGATGTTTGTGATATTTTCACCCTTTTCTTGAGTGAGTACGTGTAGTCGGAACGTGGCAAGGTTAGCTCCTGATTGGCGGTAGATGGTTTCCTTGGTGGACAAGGTTAGCTCCGCATTGGAGGTAGAGGGTTTCTTGGTGCGCTGGGACGTTGCAGTACGAATGAGGGATTATGGTGGGAATGGTTTTTGGATTGTAATGTGCTAAGGTGAGGATTTCTCTCCATGTCGGCTGGCTATCCCGTGATATGCAGGTCATGTGTGGAGAGTATCCCGGCGGGACTAGTCCCCTTCTGTGAGACTGACAAGAATGCCAAGAATGGGCCAAGTCCGGATAATGAGGCCATGAGCGGGTGGGGTTCAGCAAGGCTCCTTAGAATCGGTCAGTGTGTTAGACGGAATCCTGACATGAGAAGTCATAGCTTACATGCAAGCCCGGGTCTAAGACCTTGAGTGGGTGGGGCCTTGGCAAGAGTTCTGTGTGGCGGCTTGTATGCCGTTGGTGGAATGTTGGTAACCCCCATTTGTTTGCGTCTTTATGCTAATGGGGAAATGATGAGTACCCATATGATGTGATGATGTGCTGATGCATACGCGATTGGGTGTCTTGGGTGAAGCCCGAGTTTTTGCATACATGCTGCATAAGTAGGCCCTTTCATTATATGCTCAACAATAGAGAACGTGTATGTTGTTTGAGACTTCCAAGCCTGTTCTTAGTGCATTACTTGTTTATATATATATTGTATACGAAGTGCTGACTTGCAGGTTGAAGGGGTTCACCGGGGTCCGTTAGGGGCGGCCGGGAAGAGATGTGTTTGTTACACAGTTTGAGGTCAGTCTTTGCTGACCCATGTTACAATCAAATTTTTACAGGGCAAGGATCGCAAGCAGGAGCTATCTTGCCGGCCAAAAGGTCCTAAGCCTCATGAAGTGTTACCGTTTTGCTGTAGCTCTACTTTTATGACATTGTATGTTTGATGCTCATGTTTTCCGGCTTGCATGCCGAGGTAGTCTAGGAGTGCTTATGCACACTTTTGACTGGTGTTATTATTTGAGCTTTGGACTCACTTTTGTTGTAAGGCCTTAAGGCCGCTTCGATACTCCTATATGTTGTGGATAAGATCTATTCTGTTGTTTTTTCCGCTATGCTTTGGTTATAAGTTTTGAGATCGGGTAGTTATATCATCTTATAATACTGAAGCTGTGGCGTCTGTATGTTATGGGGCCCCGGCCGGACCCATATTATACGGTCATTACAGGGGAGGTGTTACAAAAGTCCTCATCATAGTCAATACCATTAATTTGCTTGAAACCCTCAGTTACCAATCCCCCTTTGAATATCTATACATTCTCATCCATGTCGGTATTCTTCTTGGAGACCCAATTGCACCCTATAGGTCGAACCCCTTCAGGTGGTTCCATAAAAGTCCATACTTGGTTTTCATACATGGACTCCATTTCAGATTTCATGTCCTCATGACACTTCTCGGATTACGGTCCACTCATAGCCTCTTGGTAGGTTGCAAGCTCATAACAATGATCCATAAGCAACACCTTACCTATTTGAGACACGAGAAAACCATATCTCCCATGCACAAACCTTAGTCTACCATATCTACGTGGAACTTATGTTTCCTGACCAGATTCTCTGGCTACAATAACATATAGTCCTAACTTAGGTTCCAATTCCTGTTCATTCACATTATGTGGTTCTTAAATTTCTTCAAGTTCTCCTTGTTTCAGAGAACATTAGATTAAAAGATGAATTGACTTTAGCAAATGAACAAATTATGTCACTTAAGACTGAATTAGCTGAGGCTAGAAAACTTGAAGAATCCCGAAATCGGAGAAGCATCAAGTTGATGGACATCACAAGCACAGTCAATGCTAGACTTAATGGCAAGCTGGGCTTAGGTGCTTCATCAAGCCAACCCCCACTAATTCAGAAAAATATATTAACTACCCCTATTAAATTTTTTCTGAAAATGGAAAAGAGAAGATAGAAAATAATGATAAACAGACTGAATTAAAACTTGAGAATAAGAAAAAGAAACAAAATAAGAAAAACCCAAATAAAAACAATGTTCAACAAATTTCATCGAACTCAGATCGACGAAATGTGTACAGTTCGTCGAACCCCATTCGACGAACTCCGAACGCAGATTTCTACTATAATAATTCGTTGAACTACGATTGACGAAACCAGTATGGTTCGTCGACAAGAGATTGACGATTTTGGGGTCCAGAGAATGGATATTCTCATTCTCTGAGTGGAGTTCGACGAACTCACCTCCATTCGTCGAACTCAGGTCGACGAACTCACTTGAATTTGTCGAACGCAGATAAGTATAACAAAGACTTAAATTCTTCTAAAAACTATAATCAACTAAGATATTCTAATAATCAATTCAATCAATGGATTATACCACCTAGAATATATCACCGTTTAGGATATAAATGCCAACCTGAATACTCTTACATTTCTAGTTTCAATTATGTGAATAAAGAAGGACCCAAGGTAACCTGGGTTAGGAATGGCTAATCAATTTTATTGCAGGTAAAAGACTATCCTACCACAGAGTAACAGTGGTATCTGGATAGTGGCTGTTCCAAACATATGACTGGAAACAAGGACAACCTAAATAATTATAAGTCCAAGCTGGGACCAAAGGTGATCTTTGGTGACTCAAATTGTGGCCAGACTGAAGGCTTTGGAGAAGTTAAGATTGGTGCAGTTACTTTCAAAAAGGTTGCATATGTAAGTGGACTGAAACATAACCTCATCCCCATAAGTTAACTATATGATGAAGGTTATCAGGTATCTTTTAACTCAAGCTCTTGTATTATTTCTACTAAAGAAAACCAAATTGTTTTAATTGGAAATATACAATGCAATATATATGTAGTTAATTTTCAATATGTAAGATTAGATATTTGTTTATTTAATCTTGTTAGCAATCAGAATGATTTATGGCATAAAAGATTAGGTCATGTTAATCTGAAAAAGATTGCAAGGTTATCTAAAGAAAACCTTATTAGAGGATTGCCTTCTAGTGCCTACAAGAAGGAAGGCCTCTGCAGGGCTTGTCAATTAGGCAAGCAAACTAAATCTAGCTTTAAATCAGTTAATAAGAGTGATTCACCTAGGATCTTGTACTTGCTACACATGGACCTTTTTGGCTCTATTGCTGTACAAAGCCTAGGAGGGAAATCTTATACTCTACTAATTGTAGATGACTTCTCAAGATTCACTTGGGTATTCTTTCTGAGATGTAAGTCAGATACATTCACGGTTCTTACAGATTTTCTCAAAACCATATAGATTGAGTACTCTACTCAAGTTGCATTGATCAGAATTGATCATGGTACTGAGTTTGAGTCTCTTCTTATGCAAGAGTTCTGTGAGAAGGAAGGTATCTGACATTAATTCTCAGCTGCTAGAACTCCTCAACAAAATGAGGTAGCAGAAAGGAAAAATAGAACCCTAATTGAAGCTGCAGGCACATTACTTGCAGATGCTTACACGCCCCTATCCTTTTGGGCAGAGGCTGTGAGCACATCAAACTATGTACTGAACAGAAGCTTAATATATAAATTTAGGAATAAGACTCCCTATGAATTGCTTAAAGGGAAGAAACCTAAAATCACCTATTTTAAAATATTTGGTTGCATATTCTATATTCATAATAATGACAGGAAATATATTGGAAAGTTTGAAGCTAAGGTTGCAGAGGGAATTTTTCAAGGATATTCCCAAGTCAGCAAAGCTTATAGGATGTTTAATAAATTTACTTTAAAAATTGAGGAATCTGTTCATGTAATTTTTGATAAAGCTAACATGTCTTATAAGGAGAAAAAAATTTCTACCAACAGCACATTGCAGGTACCTCCCTTATGTAAGAAATTGGATGATCTAAGCCTCACCCAAGAGGTTCCAATACATCCCTCTCCACAAGTTGAAGAAGAAGGTGAAGAAGAAAATTTATAGGTGGCTGAAACCTGTCCAACAGCTAATGAAATTCCAGAAGAGGAATTTATCCCCCAAGGTGTTGCTCAACCAACTCCACCCACTAAATTTGTCACACTTAGGGATCACCCTGTATCTCAAGTGATTGGAGACATTTTAGTTGGTGTGCAAACAAGGCATCAACTTAACCAAGACTTGATGCATGCCTGCTTCATATCTCAAATTGAGCCCCAATCCATTAAAGATGCAGAGCAAGATCCCCACTGGATTGTTGCAATGTAAGAGGAGCTCAACCAATTTAAGAGATGCAGAGTATGGTATTTAGTTCCAAGACCCAAAGACTACCCAGTCATTGGAACTAAATGGGTATATAGGAACAAGCTTGATGCCCAAGGTGTCATAATAAGGAATAAAGCAAGGCTTGTTGCTCAAGGCTATATGCAAGAGGAAGGAATTGATTATCACCAGACTTTTGCACCGGTTGTAAGGTTGGAAGCAATCAGGATCTTCCTTGCATATGCTACCAATAAGAAATTCAAGGTTTATCAAATGGATGTAAAAAGTGCCTTTCTGAATGGAGAACTTAAAGAAGAGGTTTATGTAGAACAACCTCCAGGTTTTATCTCTCCAGCCTATCCCTCTTATGTATTTAAATTGATTGAAGCTCTCTATGGTCTAAAGCAAGCTCCAAGAGCGTGGTATGAAACCTTAGCTAGCTTTCTTTTAGAGCATAAGTTTTCTAGGGGCATAGTAGATAGGACATTGTTCACTAGACACCATAAGGATAAAATTTTATTAGTACAAATTTATATAGATGACATCATTTTTTTGTCTACAAATTCCAAACTATGCAAGAGGCTCTCTGACCTCATGCATTCAAAGTTTGAAATGAGTAGCATGAGTGAGCTCACCTACTTTCTTGGTTTCCAAGTGAAGCCGCTACCTGATAGCATCTTCATATCCCAGGCTAAGTATGCTAAGGAGCTTATCAAAAAGTTTGGGATGGCTGATGCCTCCGCAAAGAAAACACCCATGACCATTAATGTTGTAATTGACTTTGATGAACATGGCAAGCCTGTTGATCAGAAAGTATATAGGGACATTATTGGGTCCATGTTATATCTTACAGCAAGTAGACCTGATATAATGTTTGCTACATGTCATTTTGCAAGGTTCCAAGTGAACTCCAAAAAATCTCACCTTACTTTCCTAAAAGGATTTTAAGATATATAAAGAGTTGTCCTAGTCTAGGACTCTGGTATCCAACTGAGTCAGAGTTTGAGTTAACTGGATACTCAGATACTGACTTTGCTGGATGTAGAGTGGACAAAAAAAGTACCTCAGGGACATGCCAGTTCCTTGATATGAGATTAGTGTCTTGATTTTGCAAGAAGCAGTCATATGTGTCTACATCAACTGCTGAAGTAGAATATATAGCAGCTGGCAGTTGCTGTTCTCAGATGCTGTGGATTCAGAACGAACTCTTGTATTATAGGTTCAACTTAAATAATTCAACTCTACTATGTGACAACACAAGTGCAATTTCTATTACACAAAATCCAGTCCATCACAGTAGAACAAAGCATATAGACATTATGCATCATTTCATTAGAGAGTGTGTGGACAAAAATAAAATTAAGCTTGTCTACATCTAAACTAATTTTCAAAGAGCAGATATCTTCACCAAATCCTTGGATGAGAGAAACCATCTATTCTTCATAAATCAGCTTGGTATGATTAATGGAGAAGCCTTAATTTAATTTTTGTCTATGGTCAACGAATTTTTAAAAGTTCGTCGAACGGAGATCGACGATCTGAGAAAAAATCTAGAGAAATTCATCGAACAGAGATTGACGAACTCTCTATGAGTGAAGTTGGTTTCGTCGACCGGAGATCGATGAATTTGCTTCAGAAAATTTTCGTCGAACGGAGCTCGATGAAATGTTTTCACTTCTTCTGACTGAGATCGACGAACTCTTTTGACTATAAAATATTTCGTCGACCCCAGATCGAAGAATTTTTATTTTTCGTCGGACGGAGTCTGTCGCTTCATATTATGAAAACCATATATCTAGGTTTTCTTTGACCTCCGTCCCGTGCTTTCAGTTCTCTTGCACTTGATCTCTATTTTTCTTGTGCAGGCGAAAACAATGGCGATTCCAGCGACCACTCTTGCTGCAATGAAATATGATATGGGATTTGATATTGACTTTGAATCATTCTAGTACTCTGACCAGATCTTTGTGGACATTTTGAAATTGTTTCAAGAGCAAAATCTACAAAACTTCATGACTTGCAGAATAAAGATAGCAATGACTGAAGTTAAGGAATGGGTATTTACATCTACAACATCAGAGGAAGATACTATGACGGGAACAATATCTGGTAACACAGTTTCCCTTTCCCCCACCATTTTATCTGAGATTTTTGGCCTACTTAATGGTAATGAAGACTTAGAGATGGGCAATGAGGAATATGAGAACATGTTGATTAAGATGGGTCATTCTGGAGATAACCCAAACAAGCTATTAAAGAAGAATTTATCTGTTGAGTATAAGTACTTGGCTGATGTAGTCGGCAAAGTGCTGCTGGGCAAACACACCGCTGACGATTACATCACCAGGCACCAGTTCATGGTGATGGGTGCTCTGGTAGAGAAGAAAGCAGTAAACTTGGGCAAACTGCTATTTGTTTTAATTAAGAATAAGAATAATAAGAAAGAGGTCTTTTATAGAAGGATATTGGGATATTTCTTCATGAAAAGGCTCCTGAACATCTGGTCTCCATGACAGTGTTCATAAATGCCTCCAAAAGGCTTACATCTGCCCTGTTTGGCAGATGGGAGAGGAACATCACCACGCCATCCAAGGCTTCATCCTCTACAAGAACTTCTGAGAGCACCATGGCCATAATACCCGCTCCACCTCCAGAAGAAGTTCCTTCCTCCACCAACATTACTTCTCCTCCTCAACCTCAACCACAACAACAACAACATCATCTACCCACACCAGCTCCATCACCTATTCAATCTCCAGTTCATACTCCCCTACTCACCAACAACATCAACACACACCAGCATCAACCCAAGTCCACCTCATTTAAATGACACAAACCTGACATATTTATCTCATCCCACATCTTCAATCTTTTGTTTCCTCCACCATCTCCACATCAGGAACCCATCTCCTCCCCCATAATAACAGTTCCCCTTTCTACAACTGCAACTCCCTCTATTCCCATCCCTCCACTCACCCAAACTGACATTCCCTCTACTATACCTAACTACACACATACATATATGTCCATTGCATTCTCTGTCTGTTCAAATTATGGTCATCACACTCCATACTCCTGCACTGGTCCAGAATCTCTCTATCTCAACTTTTTTGATATTGCTAAAGACCATCTTGCATTCATTTATCCCACCCTTACCAGGCTTATAGCTGATGTTATAGCTCCACTTACTACTTCCATCACATCTCTTTCTACCAAAGTTACTGTCTTGTCCCCTGTCCCTTCTTCTGGGGGACTAGCTTCAGGATCCTCTGAAACCAGTCAAGGGGAGATGCTTTGTGATGAAGAAGCCCCAATGGTGACAGCAGCAGCATAAGCAGCAGTAGACTCAGTAATGTCAGATTCTTCAGAAAAAGCATCCTCTCCTACTGAACTCATAAATTTAATTGATTCTAATACAGATATGGATGAGTTAGTTATAACTGAAATAGATACTGTTGGTGATTATATTATAAATCTCACAGGTAATCTGAATTATTTATTAGATTTATTCAATTTTGTCTACAAAGATATTCTACCCAATTCTTCTTATCAGCAATCTTTGGCTATAGTTCCATACACTGCACCAATAAGCCCCACAGTTACCAAGCAACTTAAGGCTAGTTTTGTAGTAACAGAGCCACCAGTTGTACCATCCCCAACACTTCGAAGGACAGTTCTTATCCAGAAGCTATCTCAACTCTAACATACAAAATGGATGACAATCCCCTTCCTGATTTAGATGAAATCATCATGGCTGACATTGAAGAAGAAAATAAGTTACTGTCTGAAAAAGTTGCTGAAACAGTTGCTCCAGAAATTGATCTTCCAGAACCTTCAGTGGCTCCTCCAGCAGAAAAGCAAATATCAAAAGATATTCTCAAGGCACTTGATGATTTATATGATAATCCTCAAGGATCTTCTGATGATGAAGATGAGGATGATGATTCTGATGATGATAGCTCTGCTGTTAGGAAGAAAGTCTCAAAAAAGAGAAAGGCTGCTCCCATTGCTGCTCCTAAACCAAATCCTACACATGATACACCATATTGTATCCTATAGAAAATCACTCCATATCCTGGGATGACAACTTGGATGTGACTTTCAAAGAATCAACAAAATGCCAGAAAGAAATGCTGGAGATACTCCCCACCTCCTCCTCAAAGGAACTGGAGAGGTCCTCCTCCTCCACTTGCTGTTGGTGCTTCAGGAAGCAGTTCTCAGAGGTCTACCTCCTATGATCAAACTTATCAAATACATTAAGGTAGATCCTCAAGATATCAAGAAAGCAGCCAACAGAGCTATTCCTCCAGCAAACAACAGCAACATCAGCATCAACAACATCATCAACAACAACAGCAAGCTCCTGATACAGAAAAATCTGAAAGTCCAAAAAGGACTGCATCTCCACCTATTCCATTTGTGGATCCTGAAACTGAGACAACATCAAGAATGGCCAGATTCTAGGAACTTGTTGGATTATCAATGATAAATAAAGCTAAAGCTGAAGGGAGGGATCCATCCCAATACTCAACAATGTCAACATACATAAAGGAAGAATTAAAAAGGTATGAAAAAGCTAATAAATTTTCCAATGTAGATGCCTACATGAATCTGCATCCAGAAGCTGTTGTTCCTAGAGCCACTTCTCTCAACATTATTGGAGCTGCTGATTTGACCATTTCTAAGAGAGAAACAACTAATCCAAATAGAGAAATCAAATTTATACAGCCTTCTGACCAGGACAAATATGACAAGAAAAAGCAGAAGAAGAAATGATTTATTCTGTTTAATTTTTGACTGTCTGAACTTTATTTGTAATTGTCACAAAGCTACTAATTATGTACATATCTGCTGAATCATTTAAATTTTCTGCCATATATATTTACTTTGCTTTGTGATCATTTTCTCTTCGTATTATTAGTGACCTCACCCAAATAGGGGGAGATTATTGAATCCCTAGTTGGATTTGGGCTAGGTTCATTAATTAGGATGATTGACCCACCATGTATAGCCAGCGTCATGTCTTTGTGTCCAAGAGTTTAGGCTAAGTCCTTAGAATCAACCTTACATGGTCCAGCCAACAGAAGACTTTAGAAGACTCAAGACTTAGAAGAAAATCAAGTTCAGAAAGTGAGTTCGTCATTCGTCGTACTCAGCTCGACGATAGTCGTGCTCCACTCGACAAACTAAGAGTAAATTCTCTGATTTGAGCTCGACAATATTCGAGCTCAGGTCGACGAAGTCTGGAAGTTCAACTTCAACACATTCTGTCCAGAATACTTTCTCTGAACTCAGGTCGACGAAGTCCATTTATCAGCTCGATGATCTGTGACCACAGAATTGGCAAGTTATTCACAAAAAGCAGTTAGCTGAGCTCTGGTCGACGATCTTTGATTTTAGGTCGACGAACTTGGTTCTCAGGTCGACGAATAAACTTTCTCTGGTCGACGATTTCTGTGAAGTTCCAGACTTAGAAATTTCTCTCAATTTCCTGTCCTATTTCATATATTATTTTACAATAATTCCTGAGTAATTAATGCATATATTCTCTGAATATAGTCCTTATTTGACAGCATTAATTATGGTCTTCATCAGGTAAATTACTTGCTTAATTAATTAGGCAAGTTAGGGAAACTCATCAATGTAAATATTCTCCAGCCGATTTTCATTCTCCAGGCCATCATCAATTAATGCAGACAATTCAAAATTCAAAGGAGAATTTGACAGAGTTATATAAAAGAGATTTTCTTCTTAATATACAGAAAGAAACACAAGATACTCAGAGAAGACTTACAGAAGCATACTCAAGATCATCTCCGTCTTCCTTGTATAGAAAACATTTTGCTCTCTTCTTGATCTCACTGAAGAAGAAGAAGAACAAATACAAATCAAGATTCTTCTTCAATCTTCAACTCTAGGAGCTCTCAAGGGCAAAATATTCAAATCTGTCAAGAGTTTCTGGATTTTCACAAGTCAAGGAAAAAGACCTACTACACCATGTGCAAGACTTCAAGTGATTTCTAGAGAAGCCTTGACAACAGCAATCCACTTGTCTTCTCAGTTGTTTGAGAAAGAGAACACATCATCAATCTCCCCCCTCCTGTATAAATGGTTTGTTAGCTCCCTTTGAAAATTTAATTTGTTTTTGGGCACCCGATCAAAAGCTCATAGGTGGCAGTCACCTGATCAAAACCTGCTAGTGGATTCCTACCAGGGTGGTAGAAGAGAGGATGTACCTAGGTTGGGAAACCACTATAAAAGTTCTTGTGTTGTCTGGATGCCCTTTTCTTGTTATTCTTGTTGTGGCTGTGATAGACTAGTTGTGCTGTGATATATTTATATGCTGCGTTAGATTAGTTTAGCTTAGATCATCTCTTCTCTGTTAATATTGGTATCACATTTTTTTCTTACTATAATAATTTGAAAAAACAACAAAAAGATTTCTAATTACTATATTCACCCCCTCTAGAGTAAATCAGGTATAACCCCCTACTTTCAAAGTAGAATCTACAAGATCAAGGTCGAGAAAGAGGTTAGGGCCGAAAACCCTAACGAAAAACTTCCACGAAACGAGAAATACTTACAATGAATGTGAAGATCTCGGTGAGAGCTTTCCGGATCTTTGCTCGATTTGTGATTCCGAGCACCGTAGCTCCGACGACGGCGATCCGAAGCTTCACGAATATAGAACCCTCGCCGTCAATCTCGCTCTTTGGTTCGGTCAAACTTGAGGAAGAAGATGAAGTCCTTTTCTATTAATCCTTAAGTATCAGCACATATATATATATATGCACTTATAAAAAGTTTTGTCTAAAAAAAGGAAAGAAGAAACGAGCTATTTATCAGTGGGTGCGTGAAAAACGAAAATAGAGTCTTAGGATGGCTTCAAATCAAAAAGTTCCCAACATGAAAGTTGTAGTCTCGTCGAGGAGAACAAATTTTATGTTAACTTTTTTTTATATGACACCGTTTCGACCCTCAAAAAGGCGCCCGAACGCAGACAGGAACAGACTACTCGAGAAGGACTGCAAACCACTCAAGAACAAGATTACAGGTACTCGAGAGATAGAAAACAGTCTACTCCAATACTAAAATTTACTACTCGAGAACAAGAACATTCACTCGAGAGAAATGATGCATGAACAGGAAGATTTACTCGAGAACAGAAAATTCACTCGAGAAAAATGATGCATGACAGGAAGTTTACTGGAGAACAGAGAATTCACTCGAGAGAAATTTGCATAAATAACATTTTTTTGCAAATTTACCCTTTCGATCAAACTTTATGAATGAATAGTACTTTTCATTTTTGAATAGTACTTTAATATTAAAATAATCATATTTTATATTTTTGAACAAGGAAATACTAGATCAAAATGGAGGCCCAAACACATACCAAATTAAATGAAATTCGCACCGTAGGCGAACACTGACGCTACGAACACAACGGCAAAGACGGAACCAGAATCCGATGAGTCATTCTTGAGATATAAATTTTCAAAGTCTACGGCGAACATAAATTCTACAAAACTTCGGAAATTTGATGAGGATCGAATATCGCTCGGATCGCGACGAAACTTGACGAGCATGTCAAAAATTAATTAATTTAATCCTAACGTGAAATTTTCCATTTTCGGCAAGGATTCACGAATTTGGCTGACTCGATCGAATAGATGCAAAAACGCACTAACGACGACGCGCCGTCAACACCACGTTAACGTAACGCCCCTTACGTCATTATGATGTCAACAAGAGGATTAAATAATTGTCGGAAAATCAGGGGCGTTACAGTCACCCCTCCAAAAAGGAAGTTTTGTCCTGAAACTTGGAACACGAAACGAAACAAGAGGGCAGAGGGAGAGACATGACAGAATAATTCATTAAACAAGAATACTAACCGTGGAAGAGTAGGAGAACAGCTGAGGATGAGATTCTCTCATTGCGGATTCCAATTCCCAAGTTGCACTTCTAGCATCCTGATTATGCCAGAGAACCTTAAGAATCAGAATTGTCTTCTTTCTTAGCAGAAGATCTTGCGTCTCCAGAATACGGACAGGCTCTTCGATATACGAGAGATTAGACTACAACTGGGGCACTGAGTTAAGGGCATGTCGATCACTACGAACACACTTTCACAACTGGCTCACGTGAAACACATCGTGAACACCAGGGAAAGAATCAGGCAATTCTAGTCTATAGGAAGAAACTCCAATGCGCTCCTGAATCTGAAAAGGTCCCACATACGTGGGATCTAGCTTGTGGTTCCTTCCAAATCTCTTAACACCAGGCATCGGAGAGACCTTTAGAAACAAAATGTCCCCAACCGTAAATTCTAGATCAACTCTGCGCTGATGTGCATACTTTTCTTATCGCTCATGTGTCAACCTCAGCTTTTCACAAATATGTGTCACTGAAATGCTCATATCCTCCAGCTCTTCCGTACCGAGCAAAGGCTTTTCACCAACTTCTGACCAAAATAGGGGAGTTCGACAATGCCTTCCATATAAAGCTTCAAAGGGCGCCATTTGCAAACTCTCCTGATAACTATTATTGTATGCGAACTCCATCAGTCTGAGTCATTTATCCCAAGCCACACCATGGTCTAGAATATAGCATCTAATCATATCCTCCAAGATCTGATTCACTCTCTCCGCCTGACCATTTTTCAGAGGATGATAGGTAGTAGAATACCTAAGGTCAGTACCTAGAGCTCCTTACAATCTCTGCTAGAAACGAGACATGAATCAGGAGTCTCGGTCTGACATAATACTCGTAGGTACACCATGCAGTCTGATAACTTCGTTCAGATCAAGCTCAGCTATCTTTTCCATGGAATAATCAATCTTGAAAGGCACAAAGTGGGCACACTTGGTTAGTCTGTCCACGACAACCCACACTGCATCATGCCCTCGGGGTGATCTCGACAAAGCAGTAATGAAATCCATGGTTAAACTCTCCCATTTCCAACTCGGTAAATCTAAAGGTGTAAACTTACCACCTGGCCTTCTGTGATCAGCTTTGACACACTAGCAGGTATGACATTCAGATACAAATCTTACAATGTCGTTCTTCATACCTGACCACCAAACAAGCTGCTTCAAATCTGTACATTTTCGTGGAACCAGGATGATAAGCAACACTGGAACCATGCACTTCACTACATATTCTTGCTCGGATGTCCCCAACAGCGGGGATACAATATCTGACGCGGTAATTTAGGGTACCAACATCATCAATTGAAAAGTCAGGTAATTCCCCTTTCTCACTCCTACAGCGGAGGTGCTGCAAATCGGGATCGACTTTCTGATGTAGCCTAGTGAGAGTAATCCACGAAGGCTCTTCCACCTCTAAGCTACTCGGTGAAGCGCTATTCCTTACGGTTATGTCCATGAGTAAAAACTCTTCAACAAGGGATTGCACCGAGAGGTTAAAGATATGTGCGGGCTTCCGGCTCAACGCATCCGCTACTACATTAGCCTTGCAGGGATGATAAAGGATATCGACTTCGTAGTCCGCAACATACTCTAGCCATCGATGCTGGCGCAAATTCAATTCCTTCTGAGTGAAGACATATTTCAAACTTTTGTGGTCTGAATAAATTTTGCACAACACTCCATACAGAAGATGTCTCCATAACTTCAAGGCATAAATGATGGCAGCAAATTCCATGTCATGCGTAGGGTAATTCTTTTCATGCACCTTCAATTGTCTCGATCCATACGCAATCACTTTGCCATCCTGCATCAACACGCAACCGAGTCCAACTCGTGAGGCGTCCACATAAACAGCAATGCCAACACTGGAGCAGAACACAATTTGCATTTGAGATCTTGAAAAGCTTCCTCACAGGCATCACTCCAAACAAAAGCTGCGCTCTTTTTGTGTAAGCCTGGTCAACGGCGCAGAGAGCATAGAGAATCCTTCCACAAATCTTCTGTAGTAACCTGCCAACCCTAAGAAGCTCCTTATCTCCTTAGGCGATGTAGGTCTATTCCAATCCAAGACTGCGGCTATCTTTGCGGGGTCCACTAAGATACCATCCATGCATACAATGTTTCATAAGAATGACACTTGAGACAAGCAGAACTCGCACTTGCTAAGCTTAGCATACAGCTTGTGATCCTTTAGAGTAGACAGGACCAAGCGCAAGTATAAGACGTGCTCATCTGCATTTATGGAATATACCAGGACATTGTCAATAAATACAACCACAAACTTATCCAGAAAATCCATGAACACCCTGTTCATCATGTCCATAAAAGACGACGGTGCGTTTGTTAATCCAAATGACATTACCAGAAATTCAAAGTGACCATATCAAGAACGAAAAGTAGTTCGCGGAATGTCTGACTCTCAGATTCTTAACTGATGGTAACCTGAACGGAGGTCAATCTTCAAGAATACGGAGCTACCTCGCAACTGATCAAACAAGTCATCGATCCTAGGCAACAAATATCTGTTCTGAATAGTCACCTTGTGTAGCTCTCGATAGTCAATGCATAGCCTCATCGTTACATCCTTTTTCTTCACGAAGAGCACTGCTGCACCGCAGGGGGAAGAACTGGGTCTAATAAAACCGCACTACAATAACTCATCCAGTTGAGTACGCAACTCCTCAAACTCACGCGGCGCCATGCGGTACGGTGCCTTTGCAATAGGTCGAGTGCATGGCTCAAGGTCTATGACAAACTCCACCTCTCTCTTAGGAGGAAGTCCAGGAAGGCTAATAGGAAAGACATCCGGAAACTCACGCACCACAGAAACGTCCTCAACCCGAGGCTCAACCGGTGCATCTCCCAGAAAAGAAATGGAGATAAGAAAAGAATCACAGCCAGACTCTAGAAATTTGCAAGCACGCACCACAGAAATGATCGGAGATTCCTGACACGGCAAACCATACACACTCATGGGCTAGCACTTGTCACCTTTAAAATCCAAGTTCTTGTGCTTGCACTGAATGACAATATCATAGCTGGACAGCCAGTCCATGCCGAAAATCACGTCAAAGTCTACCAAATATAGCACCTTCAGATCCGCAAAGGCTAGAAAACCACCTAGGAAGATGGGGCATTTTAGGATACCCTGACTTGACATCACGAACTCTCCCGAAGTAAATTTGACGATTAGGGAGGTGTCTAACTGGTCGAGAGCCCAGCGATCTTGGTCTACAAAACTCCTCGCCACAATGGAGTGAGTAGCACCCAAATCGAATAAAATGCGTGCCCACTTATTCTTCATCTTAAATTCAACGAAACACATAGCGCGCTCAACAAGAATGCAGAAACTATAAATCTACTAAAAGAGATTACTTGCTGAGTCAGAGACTAACCTGAGATCACTTGTGTCGAAGATTGGGCTTCCTCCTTCGTCAGCACATTCAACTTTCCTTTTCCCTTGTCTATGAGAGGCGACGGAGGTGGTAGAGTCTGCAAAAGAACTACATGCAGCACAGCCTGACTCTGTGGGAAATTAACCTTCATGTGCCCTTTCTGGCCGCAAAGAAAACAAGCTCCAGCCTTCTTACGACAATGGGCTACATCGTGCCCACTCCTCTGGCAATAGGTACAGAAAGGACCTCCCTTTGGAGCAACCTGGATCGCGTGCACCTGAGACAGCTTCTTCACATCCAGTCTCTTAAAGTACTTCTCAAAAGGGTGTCCTAGCTTACCACAGATGCTACACACTTCCCTTCTATCCTTCTTCGTTGCAGGGCCAGATGCCCTAGCACTTCCTACATAGTCAGATTTCCTCTTGTCCATCTTTTCATGCAATCTCCGATTCTTCGCATTTTCTATCGCCTCAACCTTTAAGGCAGCTTCGACTACTTCTGCAAAGGACTCAGACTTGTACGCGCTAGGCAACTGCTAGATGTCATACCTCAGACCACCTAGGAAATGCTTTACTCTGCCTTCTTTGGATGCTACCAGATCTGGGGCAAAATGACTGAGCTTGCTAAACTCGACCTCGTACTCACTAACAGTTAGTTGCCTCTGCATCAGGTGTAAAAAATTGTTCATTATACGGTCTTGCTCAACCGATGGTAAAAAATTCTTCAGTAACATACTCTTGAATGATTCCCATGAGCACCCATCAGAAAGATTCTCTTTTTCTCTGATCCACCAACTCTTCGCGAGACCCTTGAGCTGATATGCCGCAATCATCACCTTCTGATCAGAGGAAATGCCAGAATAAGAAAATATTTCTTCGATGGCGATGATACAGTCATCCAATGCCATGAAGTCTGCTCTACCATCATACGAAGGAGGCCCAAGTTGCTGGAAGTGAGAAATGAAATTCATCTCAGGCAGCAGTGCGACTGGGGGAACTAGAGCAGCAGGAGGAGTAGAAATAATTTGGTCCACAGCAGGGTCCTGCGCTCTAGTCTGCTGCCCGGCAACGATACCAACAACGATTGTATATGAGATTGCATGTCCACCATCTGCCTTGTCAGGGCCTCATTACTTCGCCAGATCCCTTCGATCACTGCTTCACTTTGGGCACCAGAAGACTCGCCCTCCGAGTGGGTAGTCGACCTCGTTGCAATGTGTTTAGGCAGCATTTCTATAGAACAAACAGATAGCTAGTCAAACCTTGCCTAAGGCATCACAAACTGGGAAGATATTCTCTTAGCAAACTGTTTCGGGTCCATATTTTATCGATACGAACAAATGACTTATCAAGGACCTAGATTACGACACCGAATCTCTAAAACTCGAATACCCTGACTCAGATCAGATCAGGAACAAACAATCTCAGATCAGATCGGAAAAGAACAGATACTTGCGCTTGCTGTTACCTTGCTCTTTGAAATCATAAAATCATGCTATGCTTCTAACTTGTGTCTATAATATGAATGCATGAATGTTTAAATTTCATTTCAAATCATGGGTGTACATATGTCATCATGCAGATCTCTAACTTGGCACGTGTGCTCATGCGATGATATGTTATATATGCAGTGTTATGCATTCTAAAAAAGGCCTTAGTGCATGTTATGAGCGGCGTACAATTACAATGTTATGCATCTCATACTATATAATATTGTATGTAATGAAGAAAAGTAAATGTGATAATGGGCATCCAGGTGATGATGGTTATGCATCCCATACTACATAACTGTCATATGTTGCCACCTATGGTGGATCCATATACAAACACATATTATGCATCTCATACTATATAATATGCCCCATATACTTCTTATCATGCTATGAGTGTAGTGTTCGTGTTTCCATCAAGATCTACTGATGACATATCAGTGTGTGTATGCAATGAAGTGATACGATTAAAGTTTTACTTAAGGGAAAGTTATTTGACTGGCTTGCCAAACCAACCAACCCTCTTGCAAAACCTCCCTCTGATACAAACTGTCACAACCCGCATTTTCTCCGTATTTAAAAATACGTCAGAGTAGAGAAAATACGCGTTGTGATGCCACGCCGTGCAGGGGACAAATGCAGACGCTCAGGCTACTCGTCCTCACATTTACTTTATGTAAAAGATTTATGAAATTAAGTTAAAAACAATGCATATAAGTTATTAGAGTTACTGACCGTGTCCCTCGGTCGGGTGGATCACTAGTCCATAGGTGAGAAAATATATAAGTTTTACGCGGCGGAAAATACTAAGTTGATTCATTTGTTAACCTATATGAGAATGAAGGTCTAGTATCTTAAAATGATGATGTGACTTCTATATTTAATATATATAGAGGACTTTTATAGCACTTAAAAGTAGTAGATTTAACAGTTAAAAGTCATGTCATGCCGATACTCCAGAATGCAGTTTTGCATACAATAAAATAACTAAATTCATCCTAACATAAATCCTTCCCAGAGAGCAAGTATAAACAGGTAAAAAGTAACAACAGTAAAAGCATCAAGTAGTCTATCGCAGAAAAAGTCAAAGACTATGAGCGTCAACAACTAACATGAACATATAGTAAAATCTGACAAGTCTAAACAAAGTCAACTACCTCAAAGCTCTGAGGTTGAAGCAAATGGCCGCAGCAACCCGCAGTATAAGAAGTACAACACGGTCAGCTAAACCTGCTACTGCTCTGATCCTAAGGTATTCAAAAGAAGAACACCTCAAAACAAGTTACAAATGTTGCAAAGAGTAAAGGCAGACCAAACAAATCTCAAAATAAAGGAAATTTGTAAAACGACTACAAAAAAAGGTTCAGCAGCAGAGTAAAAGTAAGCAAACAGTAAATCTAGCCGAGCAAGAATGGCTAATCACATCATCAGGACAGAATAAAGTACCAACATCAGAAGTTCAAACTTTCATCTTTCATTAATATTCATGTTATTCATCAATAAAAAATGAGACTGATCAGCTCAACAATTAAGAGTACTGTGCTGGGGAAAAAGGTCCACAACACGCACAATCCTAGTCAACAGGCACCATGCCGAGGGAGAAACCCCAACGCGCACAGACCAAGCTAAGATAATGTGCCGGGGATGAAAGTCCACAACGGGCATAGACTCAACCATAAGGCACTGCACCAAGGGAGATACCACAACACGCACAGTCTACCTGTGTTTCTTTAGTTACATAATTATACAAGCAAAGTTCTTTTTATTTATCACAGACTCAAGATTAACCAACAAATTGGACTGCATAAGAACATTTCAAGTGTCAAACAAAGTGTCGTATAAATAATACAATGCGACACACAAGGCGTCGCAACGATGTACATGACTCGATAAATAAAGTGCCAGGGCAACCAAATTTGATTACCAAATCTACAGGACAAGAATTGGGAGTAAAGATTCAATGAATTAACTTAGAAATTTAAAGACAAGTTTCAATGAAATAGAACGACAAGTTTCAATGAATTTTATAGATAAGTTTCAACGAAATATAAATATAACAACTCAATGAAATCTGGCAAAATAATGAGGAAGGGAGCAAGAGAGAGGGCAAGAACACCACTTGTCTCTTTTTCTGCTCCAATCGGTCTCCCAAATTACTCCACATCACGGATCTAGCCAAAAGAAGACGCGGGGAAGCGGAATCTACAAGATCATGGCCGAGAGAGGTTAGGGCCGAAAACCCTAATGAAAAACTTCCACGAAACGAGAAATACTTACAACGAACTTGAAGATCTCGGTGAGAGCTTTCCGGATCTATGCTCGGTTTGTGATTCCGAGCACCATAGCTCCGACGGCGGCGATCCGAAGCTTCACGAATATAGAACCCTCGCCGTCACTCTCGCTCTCTGGTTCGGTCAAACTTGAGGAAGAAGATGAAGTCCTTTTCTATTTATCCTTAAGTATCAGTGTATATATATATATATATATATATATATATATATATATATATATATATATATATATATATATATATATATATATATATATTTATGCACTTAAAAAAAGTTTTGTCTAAAAAAAGGAAAGAAGAAACGAGCTATTTATGAGCGGGTTCGCGGAAAATGAAAATAGAGGCTTAGTATGGCTTCAAATCGAAATGTGCCCAACATGAAAGTTGTAGATCTCGTCGAGACTAACAAATTTCATGTTAACCATATTTTTATACGCCACCGTTTCATCCCTCAAAAAGGCGCCCGAATGCAGATAGGAACAAACTACTCGAGAAGGACTGCAGACCACTCGAGAACAAGATTACAGGTACTCGAGAAGTAGAAAACGGGTTACTCGAGTACAAAACTTTACTACTCGAGAACAAGAACATTCACTCGAGAGAAATGATGCATGAACAAGAAGATTTACTCGAGAACATGAAATTCACTCGAGAGAAATGATGCACGAACAGGAAGTTTGCTCGAGAATAGAGAATTCACTCGGGAGAAATTTGCATAAATAATAATTTTTGCAAATTTACTCTTTTGATCAAACTTTAAGAAGGAATATTACTTTTCATTTTTGAATAGTACTTTAATATTAAAATAATCATATTTTATATTTTTGAACAAGGAAATACGAGATCAAAATGGAGGCGCAAATGCGTGTCGAATTAAATGAAATTTGCATCATAGGCGAACTCTGACGCTACGAACACAACGATGAAGACAAAACCAAAATCCGATGAGCCGTTCTTGAGATATAAACTTTCAAAGTCTACGGAGAACATAAATTCTACAAAACTTCGGGAATTCGCCGATGCTCAAATATCACTCGGATCGCGACGAAACTTGACGAGCATGTCAAAAATTAATTAATTTAATTTCCTAACGTGAAATTTTCTATTTTCGGCAAGGATTCACGAATTTGCCCGACTCGATCGAATAGACGCGAAAACGCACTAACGACGATGCGCCGTTAACTCCATATTAATGTAACGCCCCTTACGTCATTATGACGTCAACAAGAGGATTAAATAATTGCCGGAAAATCAGGGGCGTTACAATCATGATCAATGTCTACCTCAAGTCATCTCGCAGGCCTTGGTAGAATCGGGTAGCCTGGTCTCTATTAGTAGCTGCAAGGGTCCCAACAAAATGGGCTCAGTGGATGAACTCTCTCTGGTAGTCCGACACTATCTGAACACCTTGACAAAGGTGCTGGAATCTGTCATGCAGTGCAGCACAGTTGACATCAGAAATGAAGTACTCAAGTAACGTATTTGAGAACTCCCCCCACAGAATAGCATTCATCGGTTGCCACCTGAACATTGACCGGCTAGCCACTCTCCACCAGTCTCTAGCATACTCCACTAACAACATCACAGCCAAAGAAACTACAGTAACTGCAGGGCATATCATGCCCAGTTAAAGCTCATCTGTTCACTCGACCTGCTCTTTTTCCTACATGGCAGTCTCTGTGCCTCTGAAAGTGGGAGGCCTCAGCCTCTGAAAGGTCGTTAGTAGGTTAGTTGGTACCACCAACTACTATGGTGGTTGTGTCATAGCCGTCTGGAATGTCGTTAGAATAGCTGTCAACGTCCGCTCCAGTCTGCATCAGCGAAAGGTACAACGGCAGGGCAAATTATGTCTAGTAGTGGAGTGGTGGGGATGTAACCTCTAGAGGAGGATCACCCAATACTGGAATCCGATATCTAGAGAAGTAATAGGAAAAGTGTGTCAGTACTTTGCAAAAATAGGGGAACTTTGCAAAATACTGACAAAGCAGACTTAAAAGGTGTGCAGGCGTGCTATCGTACATTCTAAAATCCATAAGTCTTTATACTAGGGTCCACAAGGCTTCTGTTGTATGGTTTGTCCCGAATCAAGGAACGAAGCGAGAGATAGATGGATCCTGAGACTACTCCAGAAGGATAGATCATGATAGATTTGATCCATTTATAAGAACCCCCGCAAACCTTTGCCCGGGCCGGGACGGAGGGGATCTTACTTGCTGATAACTCTAATTTTATCCTTTTTATATTGTTTTTATTTGATAATTAATATGTTTATAATTATATATTATAAATTAAGTTTCTAATTACTTTCTTTTTATATTTCAGGTTAGTCTGGGCCACAAATAACATTTTTGAGCTTGCAGTACTGATCAGGAGAAGAAGCTGAGCTAATCCGGAAAAATAACGATTACACGCCCAAGTCATGGGCGTGACATAAAAGTCAAGGGCGTGACTAGTAGGCGTGACCCCTCTAGGTGTTCCAGATGTATATCCACGTCAGATTAAATTTACACGCCCATGTCACGGGCGTGACCATTAAGTCACGGGCGTGACACATAGGCGTGACATCCAGCTCAGGCGTGCCGCAATATTAAGAAGCCAGTTTCAGATCCAATGCGTTCCAAGATTACACACCATAGGTCACGAGTGTGACCTAGGTATGTGACCACTTCAGCAAATGCCAGATTAACTCCTGCTGTTTCTTCTTCCTGTCGTTTCTAGTAACAGTAAAGACACACACTAAGCCACGGACGTAACTCACAAAATAGTAGATTCTACCTGTTTTCTCCCAACATTCACGGAATTTCAAAAGGACGGTTCCGTACCTGACTTGCCACCTATTCACGGGCGTGACCTAGGGGCGTGACTCTCAAGAAAATTTGCCTAAATTTCAAACAGAGCCATGAGCTTGAGGATTAAAGTAGGAGTAGATTTTTGGGCATATTTAGAAGTTTAGTTTCCAATTTTCTTGCATTTCTTTCTTGTACTTTTCAATTTCATAGCTTAGTTTTACATTGCTTTTATTTTAATTCAAGTACTTTTCTCTTATGCAATCATGTCTTTATTTTGCTTCTTATGTATTTTATTATTCATGTTAAGTAGATAATTTCAATTAGCACTTGATTATGATGATCTTTGAAAAAAATAAAATTCTTTTTCAAGCTTACTTTTCACTTTGATTTATCTTTGATTTATCTTTCGATATTAGATATGTATCCTATATTTATCGAGAGGTTGTGGATACGTGTAGATCACTCAAAGGTAGAAGGAGTTGCATGCACTCCTCGAGAGAGGACGACATAAATCTTCCGTATTGGAGTCAAATCCAATTGTGGAGTTCACCTCGTAAAGCAAGCTTAGGAGTTTCGACTTGCTGAGGGGTCATAATCGATCAGCCTAAGTTTAGTCGAAACCGTATTCTCGAGAGAGGCGCCTTTGAATATTGGGAACCTTCACAGTCGAAGTAGATAAATTAGAAGCTTGAATTTTATAAAAGTTTATTTTACCAAAGAGATTCTAGATCTAGTGCTAATCTTTTTTTTTATAGTTTAATTTAACATATTTTATTTACCGATAAAATAATATTAATTTGCATGAGTAGAAGTAGTTAACATACCCGGAAGAATACGACACTTGATATTTTTAAAATATCCTATACTATGAACGATAGGTGCTCTTACTTATAGTTCGTAGACTTTGGAAATATTTTCAATCCCAATTTTTATGCATCAAGGTTTTGGCGTCATTACCAGAGAGTTATTTTGTTGATATTTTGAAAGCTTAAATTTTATTATTTTTATCATTCACTTTCTCTACCTCCATTTCTCGTTTTAGTTTTCTTTTTAAATTCAATTCCATTAGGTAACAATTATTTATTTTCTTTTATAAAAACATATGTTATCTAAATTGGCCGCCTGGCTTGCCGAGCTTGAAAATAAACTCAATATTTTGGAAGCCGCAAAAAATGCCATTTTTTTGTTATTATTATGGTGCTCCTCATCGAAGTGAGGATTGTAATAATTATTATTATAATAAAAAAATATCGTATGAAAATTATTTTGATAATAATTATTCTCACTTTAATGATAATTCTTTTTCACATTTTCTTGAAAACAATTTTTCAAATTTTACTAATTTTCATGAAGATACTTTTTCATGCTTTAATGAGAATAATTTTTCTAATTTAAATAATTTTCTTCACCCTCGGATGTTAATTTTTCTTGTTGGAAATATCAACTGGAAAAATCCCCGAGTTATGAAAATAATTATTTAAATTCAAATTTTTATTCTTCTTTTTCCGCACCTCATGTTGAGTCTCTTAATTTTGTGAAATTTCGCAAATTCATTTTTTCTCCCCCCCCCCAAAAAAAAAAAATTTATGCTCATGTACCCCCTTGGTGTCTTATTCCGAAGAAGAAGAAAAATTATTATATCAAAAATTTATAAATTGTATGAGCACACCGGGTAAATTAGAGAAAGAACATGTTTCTTCTCCTACTTCTCATGATTTCTCTCATCTTTATAATAAATTTTCGTGCACAACGTATAAATATTTAGCAATCCAAATTCATGAAAATGATGTGCCCTATGATTATATTTTAAAAAAATTTTGGATAACGATTTTATTTTAGAAAATAAACAACCGGAACTTGATCTTTTAATTTGGCAAGGGCCTCCTCCTTGCGGAATTTTTTTGATACGCTTACTTTTGATTTTTAATATACTAACAATTTTCATGTAGAAGATGAGTCGTTGCAATTAAACATCATCCTCGATCCATTTGCCACTTATCTACATAAATTCAAATCACTTCAGGTATGGATAGGTGATTTGAATTTAAATTTTCAAATCAACCGCGAGAAAAAAATTAGCAAGTAAGCGGAGGAGTAGTCGGGCGAGCGTCATCTGCTTATTCACCAATGCGTGAATTAAGGGACTTGGCCATTCACTTCAATTTTTATTTTCCATTCTCCTAATCAAAACCGTCTAGCTTAAAGAAGAGAAAAAGATAAACTCTCTTGAGAGACAACCCTTGCTTATACTTTCATTTCTGCATTTTTTTAAAAAATTAATTAATCCATTTTCTTTTTCTTTTCCCCCTTACTCAGCTTATAAACATTGAGGATAATGTTTATTTTTAAGTATGGGGGTGTAATCTCCTTTAATTCTTTTATTTAAAAAAATAAAATAAAAATTTTTTTTTATTTATTTATTAAAAAAAGAAAATAAAAAAACTTGATTTCTTAGAAAGGGACGTTTGAGATATTACCTCATCTTACCTCCTAGTACCAGTGAGAGCCCTTCACAGGGTATACCTTAGGAAGTCTAAGAAATAACAAAAAAATAGGTTTAATTCTTAATTAGAGAAATGAATATTTTTATATTTATTCACATACAAAATCCCTAGTATTAATCTTTTACATTGTGTTTAGAAAATTTTCATGCTATAATTGAATTTTGAATTTTGGAGTAGAACTGTTGGTCATGCTGTGTTCCTAGTCACGTGCACGTGTTAGTAAAAATTTATGTAGAATTAAAAATTCAGCATGCAATTAGATTTTTATTTTTCTAAATACGTGAAAATAGTTATTCTTATTTTATTTTGAAACCGTTAAAAATCCAAAAATATTTTAGGTGAGTACGTACAAGTTTACTAGAAAAATATTTCACAAATTAAGAGTAGGGTATTCTTTCTCGATGTCTAGAACCTGCCCTCTATGGAATCTCAAGACTTGCATAAGTTAAACTTATTAGCATGAATATGATATAAACATTTCCTTTGACCAGTTTGAGCATTTGCACTCGTACCTAACACTTTATCGTTGCTAAACCACTTTGAGTCTATTACCCTACCTTTTGTTTTAGCTCCACCAAATATTTCACCAATGCCTAAAAAGCATCCTAATCACACACCTAAGCCTGAGCTCGATAATTGTTATATTTGAAAAACTTTGTGAGTGATTTAGAGTCATTTAAATTTGGTGACTATTTTTAATGAAAAAAGGAGCTGATTTGTTTCTCCTCTCTTTTGTAAATATGAGAAAAATCTAAAAAAGAGGAAGGAAGAAAAAATATGATCAAAAATTTTGATTAAAGAAGAAATAAAGGTTAGGGAAATTGGCTTTGTTTTTAAAGCCTTGATTATTTATTTTGTGCGAGCTCTCTTTAGGTTTGGGTGTGACTAGCCGTCATGTTTATCTTCGATTATCCACACCAAAACTTAAGCCTACGTTTCAACCTAGTCAAGTCCTATTGATTTGTGCTTATAAGTTAGACTAATGTCGTGGCGAGAGTGTGAAAGGGGAAGCCAATGTCCATCAACATTGATGAATTTCTTTGGAGGGTATCTCGATCTTTGATTGGTGTAATATATATCTTAGTACACACGCTACCCTCACCCTAAATATAATTTTAGGATTTACCGGATTTTTAAGTTCGAAGTAGAAATAATAAGTGGAAACACATTCTAGAAAACTAAAAACTAATTTGTATGTCGAGTAGGTTTTTCTACCAAAATAGCTACTCACATTGGCATAAGACTTCACATTTTTCTCCATAGGTTCAATTATCTTTCCTAGAGTTGAATTTTTTCTGCTCCCTATGGAAAGTCATTTGCTCAGGATGAGCAAACGAGTAAGTATGAGGGAATTTAATAACTCTAATTTTATCCTTATTTTTATATAGTTTTTATTTGATAATTAATAAGTTTGTAATTATATTTTATAAATTAAGTTTTTAATTACTTTATTTTTATATTTCAGGTTAATCTGGACTATAAATAACATTTATGAGATTGTAGGACTGATGAGGAGAAGAAGCTGAGCAAATCCGAAAAAATCACAATTACACGCCCAAGTCACGGGCGTGACCAGCAGACGTGACCCCTCTAATTGTTCTAGATGCATATCCACGTCGGATCAAAATTTACACACCCATGTCACTGGCATGACCATCAGGTCACTGGAGTTACACATAGGCATGACATCCAGCTCAAGAGTGCCACAACATTAAGAAGCCAGTTTCAGATCCGAGGCATTCCAAGCTTACATGCCCTAAGTCACGTGCGTGACCTAGGGGCATGAACTCTTTAGAAAATGCTCGATTAACTCCCGCCATTTCTTGTTCCCACCGTTTCCAGTAACAGTAAAGACACGCCCTCGGTCACATTCGTGTCCCCCAAAATAGCAGATTTTAGCAATTTTCTCCCAACATTCCCAGGCTTTCAAGAGGATGGTTTCGTACCTGACACGCCCCTAGTTAGGGGCGTGAACTAGGGGCGTGACTCTCTACAAAAATTGCTATAAATTTTAGACAGAGCCAGGAGCTTGGGGATTAAACTAGGAGTAGATTTTTAGGCAGATTTAGTAGTTTAGTTTCCAGTTTTCTTGCATTTTTTTCTTGTACTTTTCAATTTCGTAGTTTAGTTTTACTTTACTTCTATTTTAATTCAAGTACTTTTCTCTTATGCAATCATGTCTTTATTTTGCTTCTTATGTACTTTCTTAATCATGTTAAGTAGTTAATTTCAATTAGCACTTGATCATGATGAACTTTAAATAAAATAAACTACTTTTTCAAGCTTACTTTTCACTTTGATTTATCTTTGATTTATCTTTCAATATTAAATAAATATCCTAGATTTACCGAGAGGTTGTGGATAAGAGTAGATCACTCAAAGGTAGAAGTAGTTGCATGCACTCCTCGAGAGAGGAATACACAAATCTTCCGGATTGCAGTCAAATCCAATAGTGGGGTTCACCGCGTAAATCAAGCTTATGGGTTTTCACTTGCCGAGAGGTCTTAATCGATCAACCTAAGTTTAGTCGAAAGCATATTCTCGAGAGAGGCGCTTTTGAATATTGGGAACCTCCACGGTCGAAGTAGATAAATTAGAAGATTGAATTTTATAAATATTTATTTTACCAAAGAGATTCAAGATCTAGTGTTAATCTTTATATTTATAGTTTAATTTAACCTATTTTATTTACTGATAAAATAATATTAATTTGCGTGAGCAGAAGTAGTCAACATGCTCGGAAGAATACGACACTTGATATTATTAAAATATCATATACTATGAATAATAGGTGCTCTAACTTATAGTTTAATTTAACCCATCAAGTTTTTGGCGTCGTTGCCGGGGAGTTATTTTGTTGATATTTTGAAAGAGTAAATTTTATTAATTTTATCATTCTCTATCTCTATCTCCATTTCTCTTTTTAGTTTTTTTTTTAAATTCAATTCCATTAGGTAACGATTATTTATTTTCTTTCATAAAAAATATGTTATCTAAATTGGCTGCCTTTCTTGTTCTGTTTGAAAATAAACTCAATATTTTGGAACCCGCCAAAAAGCACCAAATGTTTTGTTATTATTATGGGGCTCCTCATCGAAGTGAGAATTGTCCAAAGCTTGGCATTCTCTTCAGTTTCACAGTGGGGGACCCTTCTCGATGGGACACTATCCACACATGACTTGCAACATCACGGGGTAGCCAGCCGACAAAAGAGACCAAGTTACACTTTTACACATACATAAATCACATCTATTCTGCCCTACTTCACCATTCGTTCTCACATAAAAAAGAGGGAAAACATCACAAATGATGTTTTTACCGTATTTAGATTTCTAGCAAAATCCTTAGTGCCTGTCATGCAACATCAATGCAATAGACAAACAGTCGTGATTACGGCTCCACCCACAATGCCTAATCCACTAACATAGCGGATTTCTATTGCAACAACATGCTGGGGACGGACGCAATCGACCCAGTTTCTCCTCTTGAACCATGGAAATCCAAACCCCTATCATTTTAGAGATCCGGTGCCTAAATGCTTAAAAGAAAGCAAAAACGCAACGGATGTCATGCACACATCCTCAAAACCGAGAGAAGAAATGTTTTTACCTTACGACTCCTTTTACTAGCCATAGAGATCTTGGTTTGTATGGATGAAAGTGTGCGCCTTCAAGTCCTCTCTATAGATCTGGTCTCGAATCGATGAACGGAGCTCCAAAGCTTCGTTAATTGCGGAAGATGCTCTTCTTCTCCCTCCTCGAACCTCCCCATAAATACCCTAAAGGATGATAACAAATGAGGAAGATGAGCCCCTCAGCCCTACTTAAGGCTGAAGGACGGACGATTTTGGGCCATAGGATCGATTTCTAAGAAGATTGAACGGCCTAAAATCAGAACTTATGGAATTGGTTTCGCTTGCTACCACCGGGCAGTAGCTACCTACCGCGCCGTGGTACTTCATAGAGTCGCCTGTCTCTATAGAACACCCCGCTAATACCAGCAGTAGCGATAAAGCCGCGTGATAACTCTCAACTCTTTCGTCTCAATACTTCTATCTCAACATAAGAAGGCTACCGTCAGGCAATAACTACCTACCACAATGTTGTAAATTCCAGAGCCAATAGTTCTACAAAACTGGGGTGTTACAACTCCTCCTCCCTTAAAATAATTTCATCCTCAAAATTTGGAATACACTCAAACACCAAGTATACCTGAGGCAAAAAGTTCTAGAAAGTCTTCCCGCATTGCTTGGTCGCGCTCCAAGGAGAATTCATCTCGCCCGCAGTTATACCATCACACTTTCACGAGCTTAACCTCTTTATTCCACAACTGTCGAACTTCTGAATCCTCTATGATAACCGGACGGACTCTCGTCCTCAAGTCCTCTTCTACCGGCACTACTTCCGACTCAACCACCACACTTGCCTCTACCAAGTCTTTCCTTAAAGTAGAGACATGAAAAACATCATGTAATCCACTTAGCTCTATGGACAACACCAACCAGTAGTCTGCTTTTTTGATGCCTTCCGTAACTTTGAACGACCCTAGAAACCTCAGGCTTAACTTCTTGAGTTAGCGAGTTCGTGAAATGTGTAACACCTCCCCTGTAATGAACGTATAATATGGGTCCGACCGGGGCCCCACAACATACGGACGCCACAGCTTTAGTATTAAAAGTTGATATAGCTACCCACACACAAAACTCTTAGCACAACACAACGGAAACAAAACAGGACTAGAAGTTATCCACCACTAAAGAGTAAAACAAATGGCCTTAAGGCCTTACATCAAGTGTCCAAAAGAAAATAATACATCAATCATGAATGTGCTTAGCACTCCTAGTCTACCTCGGCATGCAAGCTGGACAACAAGAGTCTCAAACATAACATCTCATAAGTAGGGCTACAAAAAGAGAAAAACAATTCATGAGGCTTAGGCCTTTCTGGCCGGCGAGCTAGCTCCTGCATGCGATCCTTGACCTGTAAAATTTATTAGTAACGTGGGTCAGCAAAGGCTGACCTCAAACTTTGTAACAACACATCTCCTCCCGGCCGCCCCTAACGGACCCCGGGGTACCCCTCCAACCTGCAAGTTAGCACTTCGTATGCAATAATCATAAGCAAGAAAGCAACTACAGAAACAGGCTTGGATGTCGCATACATCATACATGTTCTCTACTGGTTGAGCATAATATAAAAGGGCCTACTTATGCAATCATGTATGCAATAACCTGAGTTTCACCCAAGGCACCCTAACTCGTATGCATCTAGCATATCATCACATCATATGGGTTCTCATCGATTCCCCATTGGCATAAAGCCGCAAACAAAGGGGTCACCATTTCCCCCAACGGCTCACAGGCCGCCTCATGGAATTCTTGTCAAGGCCCCACCCGCTCAAGGTCTTAAACCCAGGCTTGCCTACAAGCTGTGATGTCTCATGTCAGGATTCCAACAAACACAAAACTGATCGATTCTAAGAAGCCTTGCCGGACCCCACCCGCTCATGGCCTCATTGCCCAGGTTTGTCCCCATGCTTGGCATTCTTGTCAGTCACACAGAAGGGGACTAGTCTCGCCGGGACACTCTCCATACATGACGTGAACGTCACGGGATTGCCAGCCGACCACAGAGACATAGCCACGCCTTGGCACAACACAAACCAAGACAAATCCACCCTAGTCCCTCATTTGTACTGCAGCGTGTCCGTGCACCAAGGAAACCATCTCCAACTCATGAGGAGCTAACCTTGTGCACCAAGGAAAACATCTACAGCCACGAGGAGCTAACCTTGTCCGGTTCCGACTACACGTACTCACTTGAGAAAAAGGGGGAAACATCACTACGTCACAAACGACATCTTGCCGCAACAGAATCTCTACGAATCCTTAACGTTTTTATGCAACATCACCGAGTCGGACTAACGGTCGCGACAAGGGCTTCACCCACCATGCCTAATCCACTAACGGAGCGGATCTCTAATGCAAAAATATGCCGGGGACGGACTCAATCAACCCGGAGGTTCCACTTGAACCTTGGCAAACCAAAACCTCTCTCATTTGAGAGTTTGGTGCCCGAAAACTAGAAAGAAAAATAATAAATGATGCTAAGACATGCATCCTAAGACCTAAAGGAGAAGTGTCGTTACCTTTCGACTCCTCTTCCTTACCATGGCAAAATAGCCGGATGAAAACCTTCGCAACGATCTAAGCTCCACGGATCTGGACTTGGCTCGCGATTTGGAGCACCGAAACCCCTCCTATAGCCCAAACTCTTCTTCTCCTTCTTCCTTGTTCTCACTTCTCTCTAGATCTTTAGTAAGAGAAAGCTTGGAGAAGAATGAGGGTTTTCAACCCTATTCTCGGACTTAACTCCCCAAGAACAGTCCTGAACTGTCAGATCCTAAAATCTGGGAAAGAATGGCCATGATCCGCCTGGAAAATAAAAGACCTGGGCCGAACACGGCCTGACACACGCCCGTGTCCAGGGTCGTGTGCCTCATTCACCATCTCAAATCGACGCGCCTGGAACAGCACACGGGCATACGACACGCCCGTGTTCAATCTGACACGCCCGTTTCCCCAGTGACACGGCCGTATGGCCGGCCGTGTGCCTCCATCGACACGGCCCGTGTCATAGGGCGTGTCCCGCTTGGTCGACGATCTTCGCTCGACATTTTTCTGCGGTGTCGACACAAAGCCTATCGACGGGTGTCGATACTTGGCACACGGCCTGGTACACGCCCGTGTCCCACGCCGTGTGCCAAGTATCGACACCCGTCGACAGGCTTTGTGTCGACACCGCAGAGAAACGTCGAGCGAAGATCGTCGACCATGCGGGACACACCCTGTGACACGCCCGTGTCACAAGTCGTGTACCCCAGTCTCGACACTCATCGAGCGAAAGTGTCGACACCCCGGGCCGAGTGTCGATACGGACTCGACACGCCCTGCGACACGCCCGTGTCGCAGGCCGTGTACCCTACTCTTGACACATTGTCGAGCGAAAGTGTCGACACTTGGGCCGAGTGTCGGCACGGCCTCGACACGCTCTGCGACACGCCTGTGTCGCAGGCCGTGTGCCCTACTCTCGACAAATTGTCGAGCGAAAGTATCGACACTTGGTCCGAGTGTCGACACGGCCTCGACACGCCCTGCGACACGCCCGTGTCGCAGGCCGTGTGCCTCCTGCCAGAAACCCAAAAATTTTCCAGAACTGCAGACTGACCCTCTTGCAAAACTGGGGTGTTACAACTCTCCCCCACTTAACAGAATTTCGTCTCGAAATTTCAAAACAAAAGGGTACAAAACTTAAATTGTACCTGACATGAAGAGTTCTGGATAATCTTCTAGCATGGCCTGTTCTCGCTCCCAAGAGAACTCCTCACGACCGTAGTTGTCCCATCGAACTTTAACAAGTTTAACTTCTTTATTCCGCAACTGCCGAGTCTCTGAATCCTCTATAGCAATTGGAAGGACCCGCGTCCTCAAGTCTTCCTCAATCGGCACCGATGCCGGCTCAATCACTACGCTAGCCTCCACCGAGGCTTTCCTCAACACGGAGACGTGGAAGACGTCATGCAATCCACTCAAATCCGCGGACAACACCAACCGATAGGCTGCTTCTCCCACCCATTCGATAACTTAAAAAGGCCCCAAAAACCTTGGACTCAACTTCTTGAGTCGGCGAATCTGTGAGACGCCTTTGAACGGTTTAATCTTCAAATAGACCCAATCACCTATCGCAAACTCCAACTTCCGGTGACGAGCATTAAAGTATTTTGCTTGACGGTCTTGCGCCACCTTCATACGCTCTTGTATGGTTCGTACCATTTCACAAGCATCAGCTACCACCTCCATTCCCAAAATTTTGGTGTCTCCCGCCTCTGCCCAAGACATTGGCGTTCGACACCGCCTCCCATACAAAGCTTCATATGGCGCCATTTTTATACTTTCTTGAAAACTATTATTATACGCGAATTCCACCATGAAGAGGTGATCCTCCCACCTCTTGCCGAAGTCAAGAACGCATATTCTCAACATATCCTCCATAGTACGGTTCGTTCTTTCAGTTTGCCCTTCAGTTTGAGGACGGAATGTCGTACTGAACTTTAGCTTTGTGTCCAAGCTCTTCTGAACCAATCTCCAGTCCTTGGACGTAAACCGTCCATCTCGATCACTGACTATGCTCTTAGGAATCCCATGCAGTCGCATAATGTTGCGAACATACAACTCCACCAGTTTCTCCACGTTGTCCTCTTTCCGATTTGGGATGAAGTGAGCCACCTTGGTTAGGCGATCCACGATCACCCAAATAGCATCAATACCCTGCTGCGATCTAGGCAGACCATGCACAAAGTCCATGGAGATGTCATCAAATTTCCACTCAGGGATTGGAAGGGGCTTTAGGAACCCGCCCGGCTTCTGACATTCGGCCTTCACCAAGGCACAAGTTTGGCAACGATTCACGTACAAAGCTACGTCCCGCTTCAGCCCCGGCCACCAAAAGGATTTCTTCATATCCAAGTACATCTTTGTACTGCCCGGGTGAATGGAGTACTTTGTGAAGTGAGCCTCAAACATCAACTCCTCACGGAGTTTGCCGAACTGCAGTATACAAACCCTTCCGTCCTTCCTCAGATTCCCATCAATCATCTCCCAGGCGCTGCTCTCGCCCGTTTGATCCTCCAACACAAAGCGTTGAAACTCCACATCCAACCGAGTCGCTTCCCGAATGCGATAGGACAAGTCGTTCTGCACCTCAATCCAATTCAACCGAGCTACGCTGGACTCGCCTCTCGCAACACATTCCAAACCAAGGGACTCCCATTCCCGAACCAATCGCTCATCAAGAGCTTCGATCCAATTCCCTTGCCCCGAGTACTTCCTACTCAAGGCATCCGCCACCACATTGGCTTTACCTGGCGTATACTGAATCGCCACCTCGTAGTCTCCAAGAAACTCAACCCACCTGCGTTGCCGCATGTTCAAGTCCTTTTGGTCCAAGAGATACTTCAGGCTTTTGTGATCCGTGAAGATCTCCACCTTTGCACCATAAACATAATGCCGTCATATTTTCAACGCAAAAATTACCGCCGCCAACTCCAAGTCGTGGACGGGGTAATTCCTCTCATGAGGCTTCAACTGTCTAGACCCAAAATCTATCACCTTCCCATGTTGCACCAAAACGCAACCCAAACCGCATCCCGATGCGTCACTGAAGATCTGAAATCCCTCGGTCCCTTGCGGTAGACTTAGGATTGGAACCGCCATTAGTCTCTCCTTCAGTGCCTCAAATGCTTGACTACACTCTTGAGTCCACACAAACTTATGATCTTTACGTGTGAGTGAGGCGAGGGGTAGAGCTATCCGCGAAAAATTTTCCACGAACCTCCTGTAATACCCGGCTAGTCCAAGAAAACTTCGGACCTCCGCTACGGTCCTCAAAACTGGCCAATCTCTAATGGCATCAACTTTAGTTGGGTCCACTGCCACCCCTTCCCCACTAATCACGTGTCCCAAAAATGCCACCTTCTCCAACCAGAACTCGCATTTGGAGAATTTTGCATACAACTCATTCTCCCTCAACACTTGCAGAACCACTCTCAAGTGGGTCTCATGCTCCACTTGCGATTTGGAATACACCAAGATGTCATCAATGAAGACAACCACAAAAGAATCCAAGTATTCCCGAAATACCCGATTCATAAGATCCATGAACACAGATGGTGCGTTCGTCAGCCCGAACGACATCACCGTAAACTCAAAGTGTCCATACCTTGTACCAAAGGCAGTCTTGGGTATGTCCTCATCCCGAATTCGCAACTGATAATAGCCTGACTTCAAGTCCAATTTTGAATACACCACTGACCCTACCAATTGGTCGAACAAGTCATCTATCCGAGGAATCGGATACTTATTCTTGACGGTCAATTTATTCAGCTCTCGGTAGTCAATGCATAGCCGCATGCTACCGTCTTTCTTCTTTACAAACAACACCGGCGCACTCCACGGTGAAGAACTGGGTCTGATATACCCTTGCTCCAACAATTCCTGCAACTGTACTTTAAGTTCAGCAAACTCCTTTGGTGTCATCCTAAACGGAGGACGTGACACCGGCCTAGCCTCCGACACTAACTCGATCGAGAAATCGATCTTCCTCCGAGGAGGCGCTCCAGGAAGTTCTTCTGGAAACACATCCTTGAACTCTGCCATAACGGGCACTTCCTCAATCGTCAACTGGGAGAGACGAACCTCCAATAACGCTACAAGCGCTACACCACCCTGGTTAACAGCCCGCACCAACTGCATGGCCGAAATCAAGGAACAGGCCACTCCACAAAGGCCCTCAAATTTGACTTCTATCTGCCCTTTTCTCCTTAAGGTCACCACCTTAGATAGGCAATCAATACTGGCGCGCTGCTCTGTGAGCCAGTCCATGCCCAAAATGACATCGAACTCCACCAATGGCAAAATCGACGCTATCAAAACGAAGTCAACTCCGTCTAGCTCCCAACAGATGCGCCCTTTGACCCCGGTGGTCATGGATGACCCATTGGGCATGCGCACTTTCAACTCCGCGTCCGGCGAGAAAGACTCAACTCCTATTCTCCGGATGAAGCTCTCCGCAAGAAAGGAGTGAGATGCTCCCGTATCAAACAATACCCTAGCGGGGTATCCGGAAACTAACACGAAGCCTACAACATAGACAACACACACAAAAAGGGGTCTAAAAGTATGAAGCACAAAATTTCAACTTAAACTTTCTTCATACCTGTCACCACATCGGTCTGGCGGATCGCTTCTTGCTGTCCAAGGTTGTAAACCCTTGGTTGCACCAGTTGGAACCGAGAAGCGCTCGACTCCGCCATCTTTCCTTTCTCCGCAGCACTGGGGCCGGAGCGCACAGTCTGCTCCTGCTTTGTCTCTTGCCCCGCTCCTCCTTGGGGACAAACACGAGCTACATGCCCCACCTTACCGCAGTTGTAACACGTCGGCGGTCCCCTAGAGTGAGAACCCCCAGGCGTCCAATTGCTCTTCTCACCAGATCTGGAAGTGTGAGGCTTCTTCCTCCACCTACTCCCTTCAGACTTTCCATGAGATTGGGAAGGCTTACCTTCCCCTTGCTTGGGAGTAAAACCCTTACGGCGTTGGGTTCGCTCCAAATCACTTTCCAAAATCCTGGCAGCCTCAACTAGTTCATTGAATCCGACTCTCTTCATGGAGATGAGGGGTTGTCTCAAATTCTCCCTCAGCCCCTGGTAGAAAAGGTTATCCCTCTCTACATCATTTGCAATTGTCATTCCCGCGTAACGACCCAAACGGGTGAACTCCTGCACGTACTCATCTACTGTCTTGTCTCGCTGCATTAAATGCAGAAACTGCCTCTGAAGGGCCAGTCGTGCAGAAACTGGAATATACCTCTTTAGGAAAGCATCCCCAAACTCTTCCACCGACGGAGTACGTCCCGGGAACTGACGGCCGCTATGGCTCACCCACCATAACTTGGCATCTCGTTCCAACATGAAAGCCGCATACTAAACTTTCTTTTCCTCTGGCATCTCTGCCGCCCTTAAAAGCTCTTGAATGCGAACCCACCAGTCCTCCGCATCCGTTGGCGTACCCACTCCCTTGAATGACGGGGGATGGAAACTCAGGAAGTACTTCATGTGTTGGTCTCCATGTCCGACAACCGACCTTTTCGCCAAAGGCTCCACTCGCCTGGCCTCTCCGCCTAGCATGGCAGTCGCCGTGTCCGGTGTGGTAGGGGTTGCTACCTGAGCTGCTGCTGCAGCTTGAGCTGCCACCATCACTTCTGCAAGCATGCGGCAGAAGTCGGCCGGGTTTATACCCGTGCCCAAAAGACCTGGAGCAGTAGCACTGCTCGCCGAAAGCTCTTCTCTTGCTCTCGACGTCCCCGCCTCGTTGCTTGCACTCTTCAAGAAACAAGAAACAAGGATTCAGTCTCAAATCTCAAGACTTAAACATAAGGACACTCATGGTCCGGCGTTACTCTTATGTGGATAAATTCTCTACGCGTTGACCTTGAACCTAACCTCCCTCTGATACCAAATTGTAACACCTCCCCTGTAATGAACGTATAATATGGGTCCGGCCGGGGCCCCACAACATACGGATGCCACAGCTTTAATATTAAAAGTTGATATAGCTACCCACACTCAAAACTCTTAGCACAACACAGCGGAAACAAATCAGGACTAGAAGTTATCCACCACTAAAGAGTAAAATAAATGGCCATAAGGCCTTACATCAAGTGTCCAAAAGAAAATAATACATCAATCATGAATGTGCTTAGCACTCCTAGTCTACCTCGGCATGCAAGTCGGACAACAAGAGTCTCAAACATAACATCTCATAAGTAGGGCTACAAAAAGAGAAAAACACTTCTTGAGGCTTAGGCCTTTCTGGCCGGCGAGCTAGCTCCTGCATGCGATCCTTGCCCTGTAAAATTTATTAGTAACGTGGCTCAGCAAAGGCTGACCTCAAACTATGTAACAACACATCTCCTCCCGGCAGCCCCTAACGGACCCCGGGGTACCCCTCCAACCTGCAAGTTAGCACTTCGTATGCAATAATCATAAACAAGAAAGCAACTACAGAAATAGGCTTGGATGTCATATACATCATACATGTTCTCTACTGGTTGAGCATAATATAAAAGGGCCTACTTAAGCAATCATGTATGCAATAACCTGGGTTTCACCCAAGGCACCCTAACTCGTATGCATCTAGCACATCATCACATCATATGGGTTCTCATCGATTCCCCATTGGGATAAAGCCGCAAACAAAGGGGTCACCATTTCCCCCAACGGCTCACAGGCCGCCTCATGGAATTCTTGTCAAGGCCCCACCCGCTCAAGGTCTTAAACACGGGCTTGCCTACAAGCTCTGACGTCTCATGTTAGGATTCCAACAAACACAAAACTGACCTATTCTAAGAAGCCTTACCGGACCCCACCCGCTCATGGCCTCATTGCCCGGGTTTGTCCCCATGCTTGGCATTCTTGTCAGTCACACAGAAGGGGACTAGTCTCGCCGGGACACTCTCCACACATGACGTGAATGTCACGGGATAGCCAGCCGACCACGGAGATATAGCCACACCTTGGCACAACACAAACCAAGACAAATCCACCCTAGTCCCTCATTTGTACTGCAGCGTGTCCGTGCACCAAGGAAACCATCTCCAACTCATGCGGAGCTAACCTTGTCCACCAAGGAAAACATCTACCGCCACGAGGAGCTAACCTTGTCCGGTTCCAACTACACGTACTCACTCGAGAAAAAGGGGGAAACATCACCACGTCACAAACGACATCTTGCCGCAACGGAATCTCTACGAATCCTTAACGTTTTTATGCAGCATCACCGAGTCGGACTAACGGTCGCGGAACGGCTTCACCCACCATGCCTAATCCACTAACGGAGCGGATCTCTAATGCAAAAATATGCCGGGGACGGACTCAATCAACCCGGAGGTTCCTCTTGAACCTTGGCAAACCAAAACTCCTCTCATTTGAGAGTTTGGTGCCCGAAAACTAGAAAGAAAAATAATAAATGATGCTAAGACATGCATCCTAAGACCGAGAGGAGAAGTGTCGTTACCTTCCGACTCCTCTTCCTTTCCATGGCAAAATAGCCGGATGAAAACCTTCGCAACGATCTAAGCTCCACGAAACTGGACTCGGCTCGCGATTTGGAGCACCGAAACCCCTCCTACAGCCCAAAATCTTCTTCTTCTTCTTCTTCCTTGTTCTCACTTCTCTTTAGATCTTTAGTAAGAGAAAGCTTGGAGAAGAATGAGGGTTTTCAACCCTATTCTCGGACTTAACTCCCCAAGAACAGTCCTGAACCGTCAGATCCTAAAATCTGGGAAAGAATGGCCGCGATCCGCCTGGAAAATAAAAGACCTGGGCTGAACACGGCCTGGCACACGCCCGTGTCCAGGGCCGTGTGCCTCATTCGCTGTATCAAATCGACGCTCCTGGAACAGCACACGGGCATACGACACGCCAGTGTTCAATCCGACACGCCCGTGTCCCCAGTGACACGGCCGTGTGGCCGGCCGTGTGCCTCCATCGACACGGCCCCGAAACCAACCCGAGAGGTGACACGGCCTGGTACACGCCCGTGTCCCAAGCCGTGTGCCAAGTCTCGACACCCGTCGACAGGCTTTGTGTCGACACCGTGGAAAAACGTCGAGCGAAGATCGTCGACCAAGCGGGACATGCCCTGTGACACACCCGTGTCACAGGCCGTGTACCCCAGTCTCGACACTCGTCGAGCGAAAGTGTCGACACCCCGGGCCGAGTGTCGACACGGACTCGACACGCCCTGCGACACGCCCGTATCGCAGGCCGTGTACCCTACTCTCGACATATTGTCGAGCGAAAGTGTCGACACTTGGGCCGAGTGTCGACACGGCCTCGACACGCCGTGCGACACGCCCGTGTCGCAGGCCGTGTGCCCTACTCTCGACATATTGTCGAGCGAAAGTGTTGACACTTGGGCCGAGTGTCGACATGGCCTCAACACGCCCTGCGACACGCCCGTGTCGCAGGCCGTGTGCCTCCTACCAGAAACCCAAAAATTTTCCAAAACTGCAGACTGACCCTCTTGCAAACCTGGGGTGTTACAAAATGCCTTTGAACGGCTTAATATATAAATAAACCGAGTCGCCTACTGCAAACTCCACATTCCTATGTTGCTTATTGAATTACTTCGCCTGCCAATCCTGAGCAACTCTCATGCGCTGCTGAATTTTCCGCACCAACTCACAAGCATCGACCACCACCATCTTTCCCAAAATCTTGGTGTCTCCTGCCTTTATCCAAGACATTGTTGTTCGACACCGCCTTCCATACAAAGCCACGTATGGTGCTATCTTAATACTCGCCTGAAAACTATTATTGTAGGCAAACTCCACCATGAAAATATGGTCATCCCACTTCTTCCTAAAATTAACGGTGTACATTCTCACCATATCCTCTATTGTATCATTCATCATCTCCATTTAGCCATCGGTCTGAGGATGGAATGTCGTACTAAACTTGAGTTTTGTGCCCAGACTCTTCTATAGTAGTCTCCAGTCCTTGGACGTAAACCGTCCATCATGATCACTAATAATGATCTTTGGAATCCTGTGCAACTGTACAATATTACGAATATATAATTCCATCAGCTTCTTCGCATTGTCTTCCTTCCGATTCGTAATGAAGTGAGCCACTTTTATAACGGCCTTGATTCTTTGATGTTTACTTTAATTTCTCTAGTGGCGTATTTTTGACGTCAGGACATTACGTTGACACGTAGTTGATGGGTACCGTTACTGGAGTGTGACTTTTGCTCATTGGTATCCGAGTTTTTGACTTAGAATATTTACTTGGCTAATTTCTAGTGTGTTTTTGAGATTTCCCTTGCGTGCCAGGTTTGTTTTGGAACTCGGTGGAGCCTTTTTGGGATATTTGGTGTTTTGGGCTTCAGGAAGTTTTTCCAGAGTTTGGTTGGTCGAACCTTAATTTTGACTTTATCGTTGGATTCTTAGCATCGAAATTTTGTTTCGGTGTGAATTTCGTAGAAATTCGAGTTGATTCGAGTTTTTGGGTTATTTGGACGTGTCATTATTAACAATTAAGTGTATATTATATAATTCACTATCTTAATATGATATTATATTATGATATTATAATATGATATTATTCTATATCATATTTAGTCTCGGTACCCGAGTTTCATTATTATAATGATATTATATTATATTATATGTGTATTTATAATAGACTTGTCTGATAGATAATATATTATAATGTATATAATATATAATATATTATATAGGTAATATTATACTAATCATTATCTTCTTCCCCAAGCTATCGGACCGAGAACGCGGAAGGGAGGAGGCGACGTGTTTCGCAAGGCTTTCAACCACCGCTTGTAGGAGTGACGGTGCTCGAAATCGTCGACAGAGGGTAGATCTTGAAAGCACTCGCCGAGATATACATGTTGGTGGTAGATAATTTTGTTTTCTTTGACTTTTGGCATTAGGGTTTTTCACCTTGACTCTCATTTGCCCTGTAAAGTTTCAGGAATCGTTGCCTAAGAGTTCTTGTGGCCGGTCCTTGAAGCGAAGCGCTCGTGAGGCCAAATTGTTTTTGTACATCTTGAGGCAAGTGGTGATTTTTACCCTTCCCAAGCTTTTATTAACTACCTTATTGTCCCTTTTTTGATATTTCTTATCTATTATAGGTTGTATAGTACTTAGCATTACAGTAAACATATTTTTCTTTCTCCATGTTCTGTTGCTGTAGAGTTTTTCACTTGTAGCGTTACTGTTAGCGTAGAGTTGACGGCGCAATGCCGTTAAGGCATTTTCTCATCTGTATGGTGGAGTCCGCCAAATTCTTGTTATAATGGGAAAATTCGGCACTTGGAATTTAAATTATGTAATTTTGGGGTTGCTCGTCAAGTTTCGTTGCAATCCGAGCACTTTTGGAGTCTCGGCGTGCGATTGAAGTTTTGGATTTTTTATGTTCGCCGTATACTTTGAAGATTAATATCTCGGGAATGGCTCGTCGGATTTTGGTTTTGACTTCGTCGTTGTGTTCGTAGCGTCAGTATTCGCCTACGGCGTGAGTTTCGTTTAATTCAGCAATCGTTTGGGCCTCCGTTTGATCTCGTAGTTTCCTTGTTTAAAAATATATAAGTATGATTATTTTAATATTATAGTACTATTCAAAAAATGTCTTTTACTATTCATTCATATAGTCTGATCAAAAAGTTACATTTGCAAAGAAATTGTTTTTCCTGCAAGGCTTGACTCGAGTGAAATTCCTGCGTCTCGAGTAGGTCCCTTCTTGTACTTGAGTATTTGCCTTACTACTCGAGTAGTTCTTTTCGAGTGCTCGAGTAGTTGCCTTACTACTCGAGTAGTTCTTTTCGTGTACTCGAGTAGTTTTCTGGCACTCGAGTAGGTCTCTTCTTGTACTCGAGTAGTTACCTTACTACTCGAGTAGTTCCTTTCGAGTACTCGAGTAGTTGCCTTACTACTCGAGTAGATCCTTTCGAGTACTCGAGTATTTACCTGGCACTCGAGTAGGTCTCTTCTTGTACTCGAGTAGTTACCTTACTACTCGAGTAGTTACTTTCGAGTACACGAGTAGTTGCCTTACTACTCGAGTAGTTCCTTTCGAGTACTCGAGTAGTTATCTTACTACCCGAGTAGTTCCTTTCGAGTACTCGAGTAGTTGCCTGGCACACGAGTAGGTCTCTTCTTGTACTCGAATAGTTATCTTACTACTCGAGTAGTTCCTTTCGAGTACTCGAGTAGTTTCCTGGCACTCGAGTAGGTCTTTTCATGGACTCGAGTAGTGATCTTACTACTCGAGTAGTTATTTTTGAGTACTCGAGTAGTCACCTTACTACTCGAGTAGTCCTTTTCTTGTACTCGAGTATCCCTTGTTGTACCCGAGTAGTACCCCTATAGTACTCGAGTGGCTCATTCCTTCTATCTCGGAAAACCGGTTTTAGCTGAACCCGGTTTATTTCTGCTGCTTAAGTATAAATACTTTCTTCTTCATCATCATTAAACCGACCGAGAATTTCTTCTTATTCCCGAACCAGAGAGGCATGTGAGAAATATGTTGTCCGTCCGTACTTCTTTTGGTGGCCGCCGACGATGCTCCGGTGCTCAAAATCTTCAACCGATTATAGATCTGGAAAGCTCTCACCGAGAGCTACGCCATCGTGGTAATATCTTCCCCTATTCTAGAGATTTCTCATTAGGGTTTTTCAGCCCTAACCTCCTTTTCGGTCGTTCTTGTTCAGATTTCAACTCCTCCCGCATCCTTTTGCCCCGATCTACAACGTGGAGTGATTCGGTGGACTTTTCCTGTTAAACCAAGGCAAGTGGTGGTTTCCCCTCATTTCTCCTTGTCTGATTCGATGGTAGAGACTATATTTTCATGTCTTTAAAATTTTCTGCGCTTATTCTTCCAAATTATTGTTATAATTAACCGTTTCAACGATCACATGATGTTGTAAGGTTTTGTCATGGTAAGCTCGATCTTGTCTGGTTATGTTTAATCGTTCCTGATGTGTCTTAATGATGACTATAAATGCCTTAGCTCTCGTTATTAAACGCATTAGAGTTTATCTAGGATTCTAAATTGCTCCTAGCGGTTGATCAACCGCATCTTGAATCTAGTAATGTCAAGTAGAATCTGTCGTGCCAAATCTCGAGATATTTGTGTAACGCCCCCACCTGTCACATGACATATAACGGTGGGTCCGGCCGGGGCCCCACGCCATATAGCACAGACAAGCGAAGGAATCACGTGTGGAAATCAAAATCTATGCGTGTCCTTAACTCATTCCATTCTAGCGCAGCATTTTGCTTGTTAACATGAACTCAAACCAGAATGTCCACCCATATATAAATGCCACATTTATATAAAAACACCATGAATGTATACAACTCACACACCCTGGCCTTATGGCCTTACAAGTTCCTCTTTCACATCAATGGTTTCGTACATCGGCACGCAGGCCGGCCACACATGAAATCCAAACACAGCTCTTCACATAGCTTTCAAGGACTAAGCACACCATGCTAGCCAATCCACTTATTCTTTCCAAACTGCAGCACCTGCAATTCATCATCCAAACCAACACAGAAAACAAAGTAACGGTCAGCATTGCTGACCCATTATAACGACCCTACCCCCTACCCGGGGTAGTGGTTCCTTCCCTGTATACAGTGCTTCCGTTCTCATCAAGCATCAGCAAACATCACCAAATCACATCATAAATAGATTATTCTCTTTATTCCACTAACTAACAAACACATCACATCACAAACGCTGGAGTCCACCAACGCTCCGTGCACTCAGGGCACCTTCTTGGCGTACCGGAATCCACCGTCGTACACCGCTGTCTCTCGAGGTTTTAACTTGTTGGTTGACCGGCCCTAGTCCACCAGCTCGCAGGCTGGCGACATCCCGCCCAAGCCACTCAGAGGTCCATCCTCACAGCATCACAAACAGAGCAGACCGACCCACACTCTGTGGTGTAGCAAGCCGGGTTTATCTAAGCTCCCCAGGCATTGTCTACCCATCGATCCCCCTCCTAGTCCGATCGACCCACACTATGTGGTGCAGCAACCCGGGTTTACCTCGGCTCCCCTAGCATTGCCACCCATCGATCCTACCTTAACTGGATCAACCCACCCTAGTGGTGTAACAAACCAGGCGTATCTCGCACTAACCAGGCATGATACCAATTGATCATCTCAAAGCTAGGAGCTTCACCAAAGCCTCCTCACAATCATCACATCCATACATTCAGCACAACAGAAATCCGTTTTGCACATCATCAAAGCCACGGAGTCTTCTCCGGTTTACCCATGAACATCACCAATCCAGACTACCGGTCCAGATGGGCTTCACACAGCATGCCTACGCCGTATTCTATATTTCCGGCTCTAGATGCAGACACAACAAAGGAATCACTTCCGCGACCCACCTCTTGGTGGAGGATTCCAAGCACATGTATAGAGAAAGGACTTCGATGTCCAAGAAGGAGATCATTACCCTTGAAGATCGCTTCGGCGCCATGAAGTAGCCGGATGGAAATCACCGCCTCGGCCTTGCCTTCACGAATCCGCTCTCGGATCTTCGCTCCGCACTCCGCAGCTCCTACAGCAGCTGGAAGACTCCTCCCTTCTCTCTCCCTTAGGCCTTTCTTCTTTCTCTCTCTTGGAATGAAGATGAAGAAGAAGAAGATAATAAAAGAGGGTTTTAAATCCCCTTTTTTTGGCCTTCCCAACACCTGGACAAACCCCAGCCACTGGATCCAGGAAGAGGGAAACAAACGGCTCAGATCTGGCCAGAAAACCCTGAACACGGCCTGATACGCCCTGTGACACGCCCGTGTCACAGGCCGTGTCCCCCTAAGCGGCAGACAACCGACTCAATCCAACCAGTACACGGTCGTGTGACACGCCCGTGTCACGTGCCGTGTACCCGACACGCCCTCAGACACGCCCGTGTCTGAGGCCGTGTTCCTCAATAGAAATAATCCCAAATCAACCCGAGACTTCACACGGCCTGGCACACGGCTTGGCACACGCCCGTGTTCCTGGCCGTGTGCACCAGGACACACCCGTGTCCCGCAAACACGCCCTAACCCGAGATGTCGAGCTGAATTTGACGCCCACTGACACGCCCTGTGACACACCCGTGTCACAGGCCGTGTCCTCACTGGAACTCGATACTCGACGATCGTCGCGTAACACTCGTCGAGCATACGACACGGCATCCGACACGGCCGTGTCCTGGGCCGTATGCCCCTCTCGATGATGTCGAGCGAAAATCGTCGACACCAAGTCCGATCGTCGACACAACCTCGACACGCCCTGCGACACGCCCGTGTCACAGGCCGTGTAAACTGACACGCCCTGGGACACGCCCGTGTCCCAGGCCGTGTCACCCATGCCTGAACCCGATTTTGCTCAAAATGATCCTCTTGACTTCGGGGTGTTACAATCCTCCCCCCTTCAAATAATTTCATCCTCGAAATTTGACTCCAAACAGCCAATTGGTCACAACATCACAAAATCATAGCCTCCGCACACACTAACAAACAGACAACACAACAAACATCCCTAACTTCCACTTGTGCACATTCAGCCACATAAAACCTCAAAACAAAACAACATAATTGATTTATCTCGTCACAAGCACAAGTGCACCAAACTATTATAGAGATCGCCAACTATATAGAAACATCATTAACATACATCACGATGGAGGATGCACCAAGTTCCGATTCCCGATTCAATCAAAAGTGATGCACATCAGCTATTATTCATCACACCGGATATCAAAACATAGTTTACATACACAACATTCAGAGCATCGACATGATTCACATCGCAGTTCACTTCCGCTCAGCCTCCCGATTTTGAAATTCGCGATTTAAAGATAAATGAAACGCTCGAGGCTGAATTTCACCAACTGAGCTTTGCGGCTCTTGCACTTCCATCGCATGCAATCTAGGTTGTGTCCGGGGTGCAGATGATTCGGCCACTGCTTTCCCTTTTTCTTCATATGACGCACCTGTCTTTTTCTCACTCCCTGGAGGGGCATTCCAACAGAATTTTGCGATGTGTCCTTGCTGCCCACATTTATAACATATACGTGTATCCACACGTCCTGGCCCATACGTCGCCCCCGAAGAAACAGTCGACGGAGCTACGTCCACCGGCCTAAATCTTTTCTTCTCTTGTCGGCGAAACTCCGATTGATCTGGTGGTGACATTTTAAACTCTGACTTTTCCCTTGTCAGTCTCTTATTCTCTCGTACTCGCTTCATATCCTTCTCCAAGGCACGAGCTGTATCGACCAACGCCTGAAAGCCTTGACTCACTGAACTCGGAAGTGCCAACCTCAATTCATCCCGCAATCCTCCATAAAACCGATTCGTCTTTCGCGCTTCCTCCGCAAAGGTAGATCCCGCATATCTCCCCAATCTTGTAAACTCATGCAGGTAGGTATCAATATCTCGCTCACCCTGCACCAAGCGGAGAAACTCATTTTCCATCGCAATCCTCTGCGACACCGGCACATACTTGGGTAAAAATAGTTGGGCGAATTCCTCCATTGAAACCTCCATTAAACCTCGACCTGCCAAGTGGTGCACTTCAATTTCATCCCACCACAATCTCGCATCTCCTTCCAACAGAAAAGTGGCCAACAACACTTTCTGTTCCTCGACCGTCCTGATTGCGGTTAGGATCCTTTTTACTCTTGCCAACCAATCTTCTGCCTGCGTTGGTGAAAGCGCTCCACCAAACGTCGGTGGGTGAAAGTGCATAAAACGTGACAATGCGTCGTCACTTGCTTGCCCTTCCACCACCTCGGCAGCATGCTCTTGCCTTCAACCAGGTCTTGCCTGTCCAGTTGGTTGTGCTTGTAACACTGCAAGCACTGTCTCCGCCACCACCCGTATGGCCTCTGCCGAGGGAGGCATCGGCGCTTCCACGGGTGCGGCACTCTCATCCGACCGCTGGGGCTCAGACGGCCCATCTCCATCCCTCGCCACCTATCAATGTGCAGAACACCATTAATACGGCCAAAGCATAATGGGACTGCTACATTGACTACACCCGCACGCACAGCATGTGCATGACATACATTCCTAGTGGACATTCATGAGTTCATTTATGTTCTCTCCTCCCAAACAATCTCAACCTCGCTTTGATACCACTTTGTAACGCCCCCACCTGTCACATGACATATAACGGTGGGTCCGGCCGGGGCCCCACGCCATATAGCACAGACAAGCGAAGGAATCACGTGTGGAAATCAAAATCTATGTGTGTCCTTAACTCATTCCATTCTAGCGCAGCATTTTGCTTGTTAACATGAACTCAAACCAGAATGTCCACCCATATATAAATGACACATTTATATAAAAACACCAGGAATGTATACAACTCACACACCCTGGCCTTATGGCCTTACAAGTTCCTCTTTCACATCAATGGTTTCGTACATCGGCACGCAGGCCGGCCACACATGAAATCGAAACACAGCTCTTCACATAGCTTTCAAGGATTAAGCACACCATGCTAGCCAATCCACTTATTCTTTCCAAACTGCAGCACCTGCAATTCATCATCCAAACCAACACAGAAAACAAAGTAACGGTCAGCATTGCTGACCCATTATAACGACCCTACCCCCTACCCGGGGTAGTGGTTCCTTCCCTGTATACAGTGCTTCCGTTCTCATCAAGCATCAGCAAACATCACCAAATCACATCATAAATAGATCATTCTCTTTATTCCACTAACTAACAAACACATCACATCACAAACGCTGGAGTCCACCAACGCTCCGTGCACTCAGGGCACCTTCTTGGCGTACCGGAATCCACCGTCGTACACCGCTGTCTCTCGAGGTTTTAACTTGTTGGTTGACCGGCCCTAGTCCACCAGCTCGCAGGCTGGCGACATCCCGCCCAAGCCACTCAGAGGTCCATCCTCACAGCATCACAAACAGAGCAGACCGACCCACACTCTGTGGTGTAGCAAGCCGGGTTTATCTAAGCTCCCCAGGCATTGTCTACCCATCGATCCCCCTCCTAGTCCGATCGACCCACACTATGTGGTGCAGCAACTCGGGTTTACCTCGGCCCCCCTAGCATTGCCACCCATCGATCCTACCTTAACTGGATCAACCCACCCTAGTGGTGTAACAAACCAGACGTATCTCGCACTAACCAGGCGTGCTACCAATTGATCATCTCAAAGCTAGGAGCTTCACCAAAGCCTCCTCACAATCATCACATCCATACATTCAGCACAACAGAAATCCGTTTTGCACATCATCAAAGCCACAGAGTCTTCTCCGGTTTACCCATGAACATCACCAATCCAGACTACCGGTCCAGATGGGCTTCACACAGCATGCCTATGCCGTATTCTATATTTCCAGCTCTAGATGCAGACACAACAAAGGAATCACTTCCGCGACCCACCTCTTGGTGGAGGATTCCAAGCACATGTATAGAGAAAGGACTTCGATGTCCAAGAAGGAGATCGTTACCCTTGAAGATCGCTTCGGCGCCATGAAGTAGCCGGATGGAAATCACCGCCTCGGCCTTGCCTTCACGAATCCGCTCTCGGATCTTCGCTCCGCACTCCGCAGCTCCTACAGCAGCTGGAAGACTCCTCCCTTCTCTCTCCCTTAGGCCTTTCTTCTTTCTCTCTCTTGGAATGAAGATGAAGAAGAAGAAGATAATAAAAGAGGGTTTTAAATCCCCTTTTTTCGGCCTTCCCAACACCTGGACAAAGCCCAGCCACTGGATCCAGGAAGAGGGAAACAAACGGCTCAGATCTGGCCAGAAAACCCTGAACACGGCCTGACACGCCCTGTGACACGCCCGTGTCACAGGCCGTGTCCCCCTAAGCGGCAGACAACCGACTCAATCCAACCAGTACACGGCCATGTGACACGCCCGTGTCACGTGCCGTGTACCCGACACGCCCTCAAACACGCCCGTGTCTGAGGTCGTGTTACTCAACAGAAATAATCCCAAATCAACCCGAGACTTCACACGGCCTGGCACACGGCTTGGCACACGCCCATGTTCCTGGCCGTGTGCACCAGGACACACCCGTGTCCCGCAAACACGCCCTAACCCGAGACGTCGAGCTGAATTTGACGCCCACTGACACGCCCTGTGACACGCCCGTGTCACAGACCGTGTCCTCACTGGAACTCGATACTCGACGATCGTCGCGTAACACTCGTCGAGCATACGACACGGCATCCGACACGGCCGTGTCCTGGGCCGTGTGCCCCTCTCGACGATGTCGAGCGAAAATCGTCGACACCAAGTCCGATCGTCGACACAACCTCGACACGCCCTGCGACACGCCCGTATCGCAGGCCGTGTCAACTGACACGCCCTGGGACACGCCCGTGTCCCAGGCCGTGTCACCCATACCTGAACCCGATTTTGCTCAAAATGATCCTCTTGACTTCGGGGTGTTACAATTTGTGTTGTGGTTTCTTTGGGATTCTTGATTGCGGTAGTTAGTGGATGATTCCACCTCCGCAGTGGTTGTTTCCTTCATTAGTGCCCTATGGAAGTCTACCTGACTTTTGGGTGTCTGCGGTGTATGGTGGAGAATATGAGACTACATCGCGGTTAGACGGATTTTATATTCGTGGTTTTGGGTGGTGTGTCCAAGAGTGACCACCTCGCCCGTGTTTTTGGGTGGTGTGTCCACAAGTGACCACCTCGTCCGTGTTTTTGGGTAAAGTCGACCACAGTTGCGTAATAAAGGATTTGTATTTCTTCTTTATGAATTATGCATGTTGTCACTTTATAATCTTGTGCGTCTGGTGTACTATTGTTGTACGTGATGAATCACGTAAGAGTTCTTCTTCATGATGATGACTTGTTCCTCTTTTGTACTTTATTTCAGTACTGTTGGTCTTGGGTTGGTACCCCTTTGACCTTTGTTTATTTGGGCTTATTATTTTTCTGCCACCATTTGTTCCTTCTTGCTGAGGTGTTCTGTCTTTGGAATGCCTCAGTTTCAGAGCAGTAGCAGATAACAAAGCTAGTTTTGGAGTTTCTGGGGGACAGTGTTGGCCGTGGTTGTTACCTTGTCTCATCGAGGTAGTTTGTTGTTTATTTAGTTACTGGTTTAGACATACTTTTTTGTATGTGGGTTCGTGTCAGTTTGTTGATGCCCACAGTATTGTTACTTTTTGATACTTGCTAGCTGCTTAGTTTTTCTATATGTGGATGTTTATTGCTTGCTCTCTGGGATGATTTATACTAGGAATGCATGTTAGGTATTTTTTAAGAATAAAATCTAATACTATTACTTCATGCACTGCATAATTTAAAAAATCTAACTTGTTATATTTGGCGACCGTAAAAGCTATCCTTACTACTATTATAAATTTAGAGTCTTGCATAGCATGAGTTATCCTTTGGGGACGTTTATACTCATGTAAGATGTTTGAGTCAATCTAAACAATTATTTTTCCGCAGCGTATAACCATATTTTGATTCGTGGACTAAGTGAGCAACTAAGCCGAGGGATACAGCTTACTATTGCCCTTAGCTGATTTTCCTTAAAATAACTGGAATAATCTTTCTTTATGTTTAAGTAGGTTTCTGCCTAAGCATCCGCAGTTATCCCCTGCTGGCGTGGCATCATGACGCGCATTTTCCCTTACTCTGATACATTATTTTATGCGTGAAAATGCGGGTTGTGACAGTTGGTATCAGAGGGAGGTTGCTTGACAATTGGTCAGGCAACCTTCTCTTGTTAGTGTTAGTTATTTAGTGACATTTCATGCACACACCGATTTGTCATCAGTACGTCTTAGCCGAAGCATAGTCACTACACTCATAGCATGATAAGAAGTATACGAGGTATATTATGTAGTATGGGATGCATAATATCTGTTTGTATATGGATCCACCATAGGTGGCAACATGTGACGGTTATGTAGTATGGGATGCATAACCACCATCACATGGGTGCCCATTAGCACGTTTTCTTTTCCTAGTTGCATGTGATGTTATATAGTATGGGATGCAAAACATTTCTTGTGTACGCTGCTCATTTCATACATTAGGGCCTTTTATAGAATGCATATCACTACATACATTACATATCATCGCATAAGCATGCGTGCTAAGTTAAGGTTTACATGATGACACATGTACACACATGATTTTAAATAAGAATAAAAAATCCATGCATTCATATCATAGGCACAAGAGTCAATAGGATGAGAGGATATCATCCTAAGTAGGACATAACATCATTATAAAATCCCAGAGCAAGTTGCAGCATAAGCAAGTGTCTTATAAGTATAGTCTGAACTAGTTGAGTGGCTTTGTTGTAAGCTAGGATTTTGATGAGTTGTCCGTTTGCTTTTAGAATGCCGCCATAGCGTCCTACGACGAGGTCGACTCCCCAATCGGAGGGTGAGTCATCAGGTGCGCAAAGTGATGCGATTTGCGAGGGCCTGCGTCAGACCAACGAGGCTCTGTCAAGGCAATTAGTTGAGATACAATTGCAAATTGATTCTCTATTGTCTGCCGCTCCCGCGCAGTAACCTTTAGTACAAGAGCCTACCTTGGGCCAAGCCGTGCCTGATACCCCTGTTCCTTTGGGGCCCCCGATGGCTATACCACCAGAAATAAATTTCATATCGCACTTCCAGCGGTTGGGACCTCCCACCTACGACAGGAGTGCCGACTTTCTGATTATAGATGATTGGATCATCTCCATCGAGGAGATGTTTTCGTATTCCGGAATTCTAGAATCCTATCAGTTAAAAGGCCTGGCAAAAAGTTGGTGGATTCGTGAAATAGATGGTCTGAAGGAAGGATGTTCTTGGGAATCTTTTAAGAAGATGCTGCTGAAAAAGTTTATACCCTCGGTCGAGCAGGACTGTTTGACGAATAACTTCCTGCATTTGAAGAAGAGACAGCTCACTGTGAGCGAGTATGAGATTGAGTTTAACAAACTAAGCAGGTTTGCTACTGATTTGGTAGCTTTTGAGGAGGGTAGAGTGAAGCATTTCCTTCGAGGACTAACAAGCGATGTCCAGCAGTTGGCATATGCTTACCAAGCTGAAAGTTATGCTGAAGTAGTGGGAGCTGCTTTGAAAGTGGAGGCGATTGAAACGCTAAGAATCGCGGTGCTGCGGTGAGGAAGGAGAAAAGGAAAGTCATTGAGGATGGTAGCTGTAGGGCATCTGGCCTTTCTTCGAAGAAGAAAAGTAAGGAAGTGTGTAGTTTCTGTGGTCGTCCTGGCCACCCTTACGAAAGATGTTTCAAGAGGACGGCCACCCAGAAGCAGCAGCAGGTGCACGCCATCCAAGGTGTACCCAAGGGAGAACTAGTGAGCTCATTCTGTGCAAGGAAGGGTCATGATGTGAGTCGGTGCTGGATGAAGGAAATGATTTGCTTCCAGTGTGGGCAGAAGGGACACCAGAAGTCTTCGAGCCCCCAGGCTCAGCCCCCACTGCAGCCTGCCCCACTTCGAGCTCTGTCACCGCAACCGAACTAGGATAAAGGAAAAGGAAAGCTGAACGTGATGACCAGCGAGGAAGCCCAAACCTCTGCGCAAGTGATATAAAGTTAGTCCAAGTTTAAAATATACTTATTATTTATCATTTTTGCCCTAGTTAACGTTTGTTTAGTTATGTATGTTACGATTTTAGGTGGGCTTAAGGTGCGGAATAGGTGGGCGTACGTTCTTTTCGATTCGGGTGTCACCCATTCCTTCATGGCCCGGAGGTTTGTTGAAAAACATCGCCTGTGTGTGGATTAATTAGGAGACTCCTTCAATGTCAAGCTCCCTTCCGGTGATTTGGTGATATCTAATCAAGGAGTTCTGAGATGCCCTATTTATCTTGGTAATTTTCTGGCCTTTGCGAATCTGATGATTTTAGATATGGCTGATTTCGACGTGATTTTGGGCATGGAATGGTTGTCTAAGTATGATGCGGTCATCCAGTGCAGGGCTAAGCGACTGGATTTCAGGATGGACGACGGACAACCTATGAGCATCTATGGATTTCAGGACAGAGTTTCCCCTGTCATTTCTGTGGTACGTGCTTGTCGTGCTATAGAGTCTGGTTACGAGGCGTTTTTAGTTTCTATTTCTGCTCTGAAAATAGCTTAGGTTACACCACGTCTTAAGGATGTATCGGTGGTGCGAGAGTTTCCAGATGTCTTTCCTGATAGTCTTCCAGGACTTCGTCCTAAAAGGGAGATAGAGTTTGTGATAGACCTCGAGCCAGGTACTCGTCCTATTGCCAAAGCACCGTACCATATGGCTCCGCGAGAGTTGGATGAGTTACGTACTCAGCTCGATGAGTTGCTGAGGTGTGGTTTTATTAGACCAAGTTCTTCTCCATGGGGTGCTCCTGTTTTGTTTGTCAAGAAGAAAGATGGATCGATGAGACTTTGAATCGATTATAGGGAATTGAACAAGGTAACCATTAAGAATAGATATCCCCTACTAAGGATTGATGATTTGTTCGATCAGTTGCATGGTAGCTCGGTATTTTCAAAGATCGATCTTCGCTCAGGCTACCACCAGTTGAGAATTCATGAGGGAGACATTCCCCGAACCGCATTTCGTTCGCGGCATGGACATTTTGAGTTTTTGGTGATGTCTTTCGATTTAACCAATGCGCCCTCTGCTTTCATGGATTTGATGAATAGGGTGTTTAAGGATTTCTTACACCGATTCGTTATTGTGTTTATAGATGATCTCTTAGAGTATTCCCGCAATGTTGAGGAGCATACTCAGCATTTGCGTTCAGTCTTGTCAACCCTGAGGGAGCATAAGCTATATGCGAAGTTGAGCAAATGTGAGTTTTGGCTACCTCATGTGTCCTTTCTGGGTCATGTTGTAAGCAAGGACAGTATTTCTGTAGACCCGACCAAGATTTCTGTTGTGATGGAATGGGAGAGACCTTCTACACCTAAGGAGATTAGGAGCTTCTTAGGCCTGGCTGGCTATTATAGAAGATTCGTGGAAGAATTTTCAGTATTGTCTGCCCCTCTAACTAGACTTACTCAGAAGAATACTGCATTCATTTGGAGTGATAAGTGTGAAGAGGCTTTTCAGGAACTGAAGAAGAGATTATATACTGCTCCAATTTTAACCTTACCTACTGAAGGAGTTCAGTATGCTGTGTATGTTGATGCGTCACATATCGGACTTGGTTGTGTTTTAATGCAAGATGGTAAAGTGATCGCGTATGGATCGAGGCAACCTAAGATTCACGAGAGAAACTATCCTACGCACGATTTGGAGTTTGCTGTCGTAATTTATGCACTGAAGCTGTGGCGACACTTATTTTATTGCGCGTTGTGCAAGATCTATACGGACCATAAGAGTTTGAAGTATGTCTTCACTCAGAAGGAACTAAATCTGCGCCAGCGTCAGTGGTTAGAATATGTGGCTGATTATGAAGTGGAAATACTTTATCATCCAGGAAAGGCCAATATAGTAGTTGATGATTTGAGTAGAAAGACCGCTAAAATTTTTAACCAGTCGGTACAGTCCTTGGTAGAAGAATTTTTGTTGATGGATATTGAGGTTGGGAGAAGTACTGTGCCTGCTAGTCTAGAAGCAGAAGAACCCTCATGGATTTCCCTTACTCGAGCACATCAGAAGGATGATCCAGATTTGTTACACCTCCAGAATAGAACTGTGATGGGAGAGTTACCTGATTTCTCTGTGGATGAGTTGGACACCTTCAAGTATCAGGGTAGATTTTGCGTCCCCGCCTTTGGTGACATTCGGGCTAAGGTCTGTGCTGAAGCTCATGGTTCCAGTGTAGCCTACCACCCTGGTTCCAATAACATGTATAAGGATCTAAAGCAAATTATTTGGTGGTCAGGGATGAAGAATGATATTGTGAAGTTTGTATCAGAATGTTATACGTGTCAATGTCTTAAGGCTGATCATAGAAGGCCTGGTGGTAAATTGACACCGCTTGATATTTTAAGTTGGAAATGAGAGAGTATTTCAATGGATTTTATCACCAGTCTACCAAAATCTCCTCGTGGGCACGACTCTGTTTGGGTGATAGTTGACAGATTGACAAAGTGTGCTCACTTTGCCCCGTTTAAGATTGGGTATTCGATGAAGAAGATAGCCGAGCTATATCTTGAAGAGGTCATCGGGTTGCATGGAGTGCCTGTTAGCATTATATCAAATCGAGACTCCAGATTTACTCTCGCTTTTGAAGAGTTTACAGGAGGGGTTGGGTACTGATTTAAGGTATTCCACCACCTATCATCCGCAGACGAATGGTCAGACGGAAAGGGTAAATCAGATCGTAGAAGATATGATCAGGTGTTATATTTTGGATCATGGTGGTGCTTGGGACGAGCGTCTCAGACTCATGGAGTTTGCATACAATAATAGTTATCAAGAGAGTTTGCAGATGGCCCCATTTGAGGCCTTATATGGGAGGCGTTGTAGAACTCCTTTGTTTTGGGCTGAAGTTGGTGAAAGACCGTTGCTAGGTCCGGAAGCCCTTGAGGAGATGAATTGTGCTGTGACGCATATTCGAGAAAAGCTAAGTGTGGCTCAAGAGTGCTACGAGAAGTATGCCAATCAACGAAGGGTCGATCTGGAGTTTGCCGTTGGAGACTTGGTTTTTCTAAAGGTTTCTCCGATGTCTGGCGTTAAAAGGCTGGAAGGAACCAAAAGTTAGACCCCCGGTATGTGGGACCTTTCCAGATTCTTGAGCACATCGGAGTGTCAACTTATAGGCTGGAGTTTCCTGCAACCTTCCCTGGTGTCCATGATGTGTTCCATGTGAGCTAGTTGCGGAAGTGTGTTCATAATGATCGTCAATTCCTCGACTCGATACCCCAGATTCAGCCCAACCTTACGTATGTGGAAGGACCTACTCGTATTCTGGATTCTCAAGAGCATGTGTTGCGGAGAAAGACCATCCCTATGGTCAAGATTCTTTGGAGAAATCAAGACGTCGAGAGCGCGACGTGGGAAGTGGAATCGGCGATGAGGGAATCTCATCCGCACCTCTTCTCTTAGTTTCGGGTATGTCGTTATGTTTTCAGTTATGTTTGATTTTATCATTTTGTTTTGGTTTTGGAGTTGTGTTAAGTTTCCGGACGAAACTTCTTTTTAGGGGGAGTGACTATAACGCCCCCGATTTTTCGATGATTTTATTTGAATGGGCAACATCATATTTATGACGTACGTCGTGGCGTTACTTTTAGCGTCGAGTTGATGGCGCAATGTCGTTAAGGCATTTTCTCGACCGTGCGGTCGAGTCGACCGAATTCTTGTTATAATGGGAAAATTTTGCATTTGTAATTTAAGTTATGTAATTTTGGGCTTGCTCATCATGTTTTGTCGCAATCCGAGCATTTTTGGAGTCTCGGCGCGCGATTGATATTTTGGATAATTTTTGTTCGCCTTATACTTTGATGATTAATATCTCGGGAATGGCTCCTCGGTTTTTTGTTTTGACTTCGTCGTTGTGTTCGTAGCATCAGTATTCGCCTACGACGTGAGTTTCGTTTAATTCGGCGATCGTTTGGGCCTCCGTTTGATCTCGTAGTTTCCTTGTTCAAAAATATATAAGTGTGATTATTTTAGTATTATAGTACTATTCAAAAAAATGTCTTTTACTATTCAGTCATACAGTCTAATCAAAAGATTACATTTGCAAAGAAATTGTTTTTCCTTGCAAGGCTTGACTCGAGTGAAATTCCTGCGTCTCGAGTAGGTCCCTTCTTGTAATCGAGTAGTTGCCTTACTACTCGAGTAGTTCTTTTCGAGTACTCGAGTAGTTGCCTTACTACTCGAGTAGTTCTTTTTGAGTACTCGAGTAGTTGCCTGGCACTCGAGTAGGTCTCTTCTTGTACTCGAGTAGTAACCTTACTACTCGAGTAGTTCCTTTCGAGTACTCGAGTAGTTGCCTTACTACTCGAGTAGTCCCTTTTGAGTACTCGAGTAGTTGTCTGGCACTTGAGTAGGTCTCTTCTTGTACTCGAGTAGTTACCTTACTACTCGAGTAGTTCCTTTCGAGTACTCGAGTAGTTGCCTTACTACTCGAGTAGTTCCTTTCGAGTACTTGAGTAGTTGCCTTACTACCCGAGTAGTTCCTTTCGAGTACTCGAGTAGTTGTCTGGCACTCGAGTTGGTCTCTTCTTGTACTCGAGTAGTTACCTTACTACTCGAGTAGTTCCTTTCGAGTACTCTAGTAGTTGTCTGGCACTCGAGTAGGTCTTTTCATGTACTCGAGTAGTGATCTTACTACTTGAGTATTTCTTTTCGAGTACTCGAGTAGTCACCTTACTACTCGAGTAGTCCTTTTCTTGTACTCGAGTATCCCTTACTGTACCCGAGTAGTACCCCGATAGTACTCGAGTGGCCCGTTCCTTCTGTCTCGGAAAACCGGTTTTAGCTGAACCCGGTTTATTTCTGCTGTTTGAGTATAAATACTTTCTTCTTCATCATCATCATTAAACCGACCGAGAATTTCTTCTTCTTCCCGAACCAGAGCGGCGTGTGAGAAATAGGTCGTCCGTCCGTACTTCTTCTGGTGGCCGCCGACGGTGCTCTGGTGCTCGAAATCTTCAACCGAGTATAGATCTGGAAAGCTGTCGCCGAGAGCTACGCCATCTTGGTAATATCTTCCCCGTTTCTAGAGTTTCTCGTTAGGGTTTTTCGGCCCTAACCTCCTTTTCGGCCGTTCTAGTTCAGATTTCAACTCCTCCCGCATCCTTTTGCCCCGATCTACGACGTGGAGTGATTCGGTGGACCTTTCCGGTTAAACCAAGGCAAGTGGTGGTTTCCCCTCGTTTCTCCTTGTCCGATTTGATGGTAACGGCTATGTTTTCATGTTTCTTTAAAATTTTTTGCGCTTATTCTTCCAAATTATTGTTATAATTAACCGTTTCAACGATCACATGATGTTATAAGGTTTTGTCATGGTAAGCTCGATCTTGTCTGGTTATGTTTAATCGTTTCTGATGTGTCTTAATGATGATTCTAAATGCCTTAGCTCTCGTTATTAAATGCGTTAGAGTTTATCTAGGATTGTAAATTGCTCCTAGAGGTTGATCAACCGCGTCTTGAATCTAGTAATGTTAAGTAGAATCTGTCCAGCCAAATCTCGAGATATTTGTGTTGTGAGTTCTTTGGGTTTCTTGATTGCGGGAGTTAGTGGACGATTCCACCTCTTCAGTGGTTGTTTCCTTCATTAGTACCCTGTGGAAGTCTACCCGGCTTTGGGTGTCTGCGGTGTATGGTACAGAGTATGAGACTCCCTCGCAGTTAGACGGATTTTATATTCATGTTTTTGGGTGGTGTGTCCAAGAGTGACCACCTCGCCCGTTTTTTTGGGTGGTGTGTCCACGAGTGACCACCTCGCCCGTGTTTTTGGGTAAAGTCGACCACATGTGCCTAATAAAGGATTTGTATTTCTTCTTTACGAATTATGCATGTTGTCACCTAATATCCTCGTGCGTCTGGTGTACTATCGTTGTACGTGACGAATCACGTAAGAGTTCTTCTTCATGATGATGACTTGTTCCTCTTTTGTACTTTATTTCAGTACTGTTGGTCTTGGGTTGGTACCCCTTTGACCTTTGCTAATTTGGGCTTATTATGTTTCTGCCACCATTTGTTCCTTTTTGCTGAGGTGTTCTGTCTTTGGAATGCCTCAGGTTCAGAGCAGTAGCAGATAGCAGAGCTAGTTTTGGAGTTTCTGGGCGGTTGTGTTGGCCGTGGCTGTTACCTCATCTCATCGTGGTAGTTTGTTGTTTATTTATTTACTGCTTCAGTCATACTTTTCTGTATGTGGGTTCGTGTCAGTTTGTTGACGGCCACAGTATTGTTACTTTTGATACTTGCTAGCTGCTTAGTTTTTCTATATGTGGATGTGGATTGCTTGCTCTCTGGGATGATTTATGCTAGGAATGCATGATAGGTATTTTTAAGAATAAAATCTACAACTATTACTTCATACACTGCATAATTTAAAAACTCTAACTTGTTATATTTGGCGACCGTAAAAGCTATCATTACTACTATTATAAATTTAGAGTCTTACATAGCATGAGTTGTCCTTTGGGGATGTTTATACTCTTGTACGATGTTTGAGTCAATCTAAACAAGTATTTTTCAGCAGCGTATAACCATATTTTGATTCATGGACTAAGTGAGCCACTAAGCCGAGGGATACGGCTAACTATTGCACTTAGCTGATTTTCCTTAAAATAACTGAAAGAATCTTTCTTCATGTTTAAGTAGTTGTCTACCTGAGCATCCGCAGTTATCCCCTGCTGATGTGGCATCATGACGCGCATTTTCCCTTACTCCGATAAGTTATTTTATGCGGTGAAAATGCGGGTTCTGACACGAGTAGACTGAGAGCTTTTGTTTAGGCATCAAGTGGACTTAGAGCTTTTTTTTAGGGGTCGACTGGACTCAAAGCTTCTGTTTAGGCATTGAGTGAACTCAAAGCCTATAGTTTGGCATTGGGTGATTGCAGAGCTTTTGTTTTGGCAATTTTGATGTGTACGTCGAGTGACTTTCAGTTTGATAAGTTTACATTAGTAATTTCTGGTTTTTTTCCATTTGCATCGTCATGAAAATCTAGTGCTATACCTTGGTTTTTGTTTTGTTGGTTTATATAATGCATGGCTGTCGTTGACCTTGGTTATCTATATTTTGCATGGTTATATAATGCATTTTTATTTATGGCCCTGGGTTGGCAGTGGATTAAGGACCATCACGTTATGGATGTATATTGCATGGTTATTTGTAGCTAGGTTGTCAGTGGATAAAGGACCGCCAACTTGAAGCCGGTTTGTGAATCATTACACCTGGTGGGTTTTTCTTCTCTTCTTATGGACAGTTGGTTTGTGTTGGGCAATGTGACCACAACCACAGTGACTTTTTGAGATGTTTGGTCTAAAGGTTGGTGTTGGACAATGTGGCCCCCAACTTAGTACCGTTTTTATCGGTGTTAAAGATTCACGTGTTTTGTGTTGATCAGTCTCTTACATATATATATATACACACACACACACACATAAATGTTCTTATGCATACACTTGTAGATGTTAATAAGGCATAATTTCATATTGCACTTGGTGCAATTTCTTATACTTAAAATCCTATAAATCTTTCTTTTGCTTATTATCTTATGATTTTTATGCCAAGGATTGACATCTATTTCTATTGTGGGCTTGTAAACCTTTAACCTCTCTTGTTATTTACCTTTGGTTTCTTTTTCCACTTGTAAAATCTTACTGAGGTATTCTTTCTTTTGAATGCCTCAGGTTTGGAGCAGTAGCCGGTTGAGCGGCTAAGGTTGGTTGTTACTGGTGTCGTGTAGTTGTTGTAGTTGTTTTTCCCTCTCCATTGTGAAGTAGATTTGTTGTTTTGTTTTTAGTTCAGACATACATTACTTTTGGTGGGTTCGTGTCAGTTTGTTGACGCCTACTAGGTGCTTTGGTAGTATGTTAAGTTACTTACTAACTGCTTAGTCTCTTCTGGATGACCTGTTAATTTTACTTGCTCTCTAGGAAGTTTTTATGATAGAATTGCATGTTAGATATTTTAAGTATAAAAGCGTCATTATGACTATCTCATTCATAGCATATTTCAAGCCAAAGACATTCTACTTTTAACTGTGTAAAGACTCTTTCTTTACTTATATTAAATCTAGAGTATGCGTATCATGAGTTTTCCTATTTGGTTGTTTATGCTCATGTAGGATGCTAATCAATATAAACAAAGTATTTTCCGCAGTGTATAGTCATGTTTTTACTCGTGGATTAGTTGATCCATTGAGCCGAGGGATTCATCCATCAAAATTTAACCCGAATTACAGCTTTCTTCATAATAAACTTGAGGATTTCATATAAAGTGTTAGGTTCGAGTTCTTGCCTAAGCGCCTGCAGTTATCCCCTGCACGACATGGCATCATGATGCATGTTTTCTATTACTGTGATATATCGTTTTAATGCGGAGAAAATACGGGTTGTGATATTTTGTATCAAAAGGATAGGTTGTTTGATAATTGGTCGAACGACTATCTATAGTTAGTTTTAGATTGTCTTGTACCATTTCATACACACACTGCTGTGTCATCAGTACGTCTTGACTAAAGCATGAACACTACACTCATAAGCATGATAAGAAGTATACGGGGCATATTATGTAGTATGAGATGCATAATATGTGTTTGTATATAGATCCTCATAAGAAGAAAAATGTGACTGTTATGTAGTATGAGATGCATAACAATCATCACATGAATGCACATTAGATTTTTCTTTTCATTACATGCTATATCATGTAGTATGAGATGCATAATATTTAATGTGTACGCCGCTCATAACATGCATTAAGTCCTTTATTAGAATTCATAACACAATATACATGACATAACATAGCATTAGCAGACGTGCCAAGCTAAGATATACAAGATGATATACATACACACATGTATTTAAAGAAAAAAGAATAAGAATTCATGCATTCATAATTTATGCACATGAGTCAATAGGATGACGGTATATCATCCTAAGTTTAAGAATGACATCATGAATGAAAATCCCAAAGCAAGTTAGCAGCCTGAGCAATTATCTGAACATGTATGTTCTGAACTAAGTTGTGTAGTTCTAGCGGTTAAGCTAAGTTTTGTTTGGCTGTTCGTTGTATGATTAGGATGCCTCCTAAGCATATGGTGATGAGGTCAGCTCCCTAGTCTGAGGGTGAGTCATCTGGTGCACAGAGTGAGGCTGTGATTGAATGGTTGCAGAGCAATGAGGTTCTATTTAGGTAGATTGTGCCGATGTAAGCACAGTTGCAGGCTTTGTTGGCAGCCACCTTGGGGCGACAGCCTGGTGGGCAGACCGTCGTAGTGGATGAGTATGTGTGTGAGGTCATTAAATTGAAGAGGTTTGCTACCGAGTTGATGGCTGCTGAGGAGTGCAGAGTTGAAAGTTTCTTAGGTGGCCTATAAAATGGCATCTAATAGTTTAACAATGCTTACCAATCCGGGACTAATGCAAAAGTAGTGGAAGCTGCCTTGGGGATTGAGACTATTGGAAATACTAAGTATCATAGCATGTTATTGAGGAATCTAAAAAGAAAGGCTAGGGATGGAAAAAGCCCTGGGACATTCAGCCCGGTCCCAAAGAGAAGGAGCAAGGGAGTTTGAAGTTTCTATGGCCGGCTAGGCCATACCTTCGAGAAGTGTTTCAAGAGGTTGGGTGCCCAGAAGCATCAGCAGTTGCATGAAATTTAGAACACTCCCAAAGGAGATTTGGTTTGTTCCTCGTGTAAGCGGAAGGGGCATGATGCTACCCATTATTGCGGTAAGGATAACGTCTACTTCCAGTATGGGCAGGAAGGGAATTTTAAGTCTGGGTACCCGCAGACCTAGTCCCCAGTGCAGCTGCAACTTTTGGACAAAGGAAAAGGTAATTGATTGCGGTGATTGAGGAAGGTACTTAGTCTTTGAACCGAGTGATTTCATGTTTGATCCTGATCTAGATGTTAACTAGTATTGCTGGCATAATTTTGGTTTCTATAGTTACCTGTACAAATTTATAGGTGAGTTTAGGGTAAGGAGTAGTTGGGCGTACATTCCCTTCGAGTCGGGTGCTACCCAAACGTTCGTGGCTAGGACTTCATAGAACGCCATCGTCGTACCCTCGATCTAATTGGACACTCATTTCACGTTAAGTTTCCTTCTGGTGATTCGGTGGTGTCGGACCAAGGTATACAGAGTTGTCCGATTCTTTTAGGTTATTTACAAGCTTTTGCTGATTTGAAGGTGCTAGAGCTGGAAGACTATAATGTGATTTTGGGCATGGACTAGTTGTCCAGATATGATGTGGTTATCCAATATAAGTTTAAGCATTTGGACTTCAAGATGGACAATGGCCACCCCAGTAGTGTGTATGATTTTGCACGTCAGGATTCCTCGATCACTTCTACGGTATGTGCTCAGAAACTTTTAAATTCCGGTTGTTTTGCTTGTTTGGTTTTCGTTTTGGAAACTATTGGTAGTTGCCACATGTCAAGGATGTTCCTGTGGTGCGAGAGTTTCCTGACGTTTTCCCTGTTAGTCTTCCTAGTCTTCCGCTCGTAAGGGATGTGGAGTTTGTTATAGATTTGAAGTCGGTACTCGCCGTATTATTAAGGCACCATACCATATGGCCCCACGTAAGCTGGAAGATTTGCGTACCCAGCTAAATGGGTTGTTGCAGTGTGGATTCAGTAGGCCAAGTTCTTTCCCTTGGGGTGCTCCCAGGTTGTTTATAAAGAAGCAGAATGGATCTATGAGGTTGTTTATCGATTATAGGGAACTAAATAAGGTAACTATCAAGAAAAGGTATCCTTTTTCATGAATAGATGATTTGTTTGACCATTTGCGTGGTAGTATATGGCTTTCGAATATTGAACTTTGTTCAGGCTACCATCAGTTGAGAATTTATGAATCGGATTTTCCACGGACTGCTTTCATTCTCGGGATGGACATTTTGAGTTCTTGGTGATGTCCTTTGTATTGACGAATGCACCCTCTGCCTTCATGGACATGATGAACAAAGTGTTCAAAGATTTTCTTTACCATTTTGTGGTTGTATTTGTTGATGATGTCCTAGTTTTTCCCGTAGTACTGAGGAGCATGCCCAACACTTGTGGTTAGTTCTATCTACTTTGAGAGAGCATAGGTTTTATGCAAATTGAGTAAGTGTGAGTTTTGGCTACCTCAGGTTTCCTTTTTGTGTCATGTTGTGAATAAGGATGGAATTTCTATTGACCCTGAAAAGATAGCTATTGTAATGGATTGGAAAAGACCTACCACACCCAAAACGATAAGAAGCTTCCTAGTGTTGGCAGGCTATTATAGAAAGTTTGTGGAAGGATTCTCTACGTTGTCTGCACCACTGACTAAGATTACGCAGAAGAACACAATGTTTGTGTGGACCGATCAGTGTGATGAAGTTTTTTGGTAATTGAAAAAGAGGTTATGCACTACTCCATTGTTGTCCTTGCCTATCAAAGGAGTAGAATATGCTATTTATGCAGATGCTTCACATATCAGACATGGTTGTGAACTGATGCAAGAAGACAAGGTAATTACGTACGGATTGAGACAATTAAATATTCATGAAAAGAACTATCTTACTCATGATTTTGAGTTTGCAACAGTGATTTATGCCTTGAAGTTGTGGAGACACCTGTTATATGATGCGTTGTGTAAGATTTACACCAGCCATGAGAGTTTGAGGTATGTCTTCACTTAGAAGGAATTGAATTTGCACCAGCGTAGATGGTTGGAGTATGTCGCGGATTATGATGTTGATATTCTTTATCATCCGGGCAAAGCTAATGTGGTAGTCGATGCCCTGAGTAGAAAGACCGTGCAGGTCTTTGGACTTTCAGTGGAATCATTGGTGGAAGAGTTTCTGTTAATGGGTATTTTTGTTGGGAGTAGCGACTTGCCAAGCAGCTTTGAAGTGTCAGAGCCTTCATGGATTACACTTACAAGGCTACATCAAAAGGATGACCTAGATTTACAATACCTTCATGGTAGAACTGAAAAAGGGGAACTACCATACTTTTCTATTGATGATGCGGGTATCTTAAAGAACCGTGGTAGATATTGTATACCTGCTGTTGAGGATATTCGAGTTAAGTTATGCAGTGAGCCGCATGCTTCTAGTGTTGCCTACAACCATGGTTCTACAAAGATGTATAGAGATCTGAAGCAGATCATTTGGTGGTATGGAATGAAGAATGATTTAGCCAAGTTCGTGTCTGAGTGTTTCACTTGCAAGCACGTTAAGCCAGATCATGGATGACCTGGTGGCAAGCTGATGCCTTTGGATATTCCAAGTTGGAAATGCGAAAATATTTCTATGGATTTTATTACTGGTTTGCCGAGATCTCCCCGAGAACATGATTTTGTGTGGGTCATAGTGGATAGATTGATGAAGTATGCTCACTTCGTGCCGTTCAAGATTGATTAGTCCAAGAAGAAGATCGCAGTATTGTATTTGGAAGTGGTCATTAGATTGCATGGAGTACCTATTAGTATCGTGTCGGATCAAGATACTAGGTTTTCGTCTCATTTTGGAAGAGTTTGTAGGAAGGGTTGGGTACCGACCTCAGATATTCAACCGCTTATCATCCACAGACTAATGGTCAGACGGTGAGAGTAAATCAGATTTATGAATATATGATAAGATGTTATATCTTGGACCATAGAGGAGCGTGGGATGAGCGGCTGACATTTATGGAATTTTCTTATGACGACAGTTATCAGAGGAGTTTACTGATGACCCCGTTTGAGGATTTATATGGGAGACGTTGTAGAACTCCCTTGTTTTGAGCTGAAGTTTGTGAAAGACCGTTGTTGGGTACAGAAGCTTTTGAAGAAATGACAACTTCCATGACACATATTTGAGAAAAGCATCACATAGCTCAAGAGCATTATGAGAAGAACGTTAATCGATGAAGGGTTGATCTAGAACTTGTAGTTGGGGACATGGTTTCCCTCGAGGTTTCTCTGATGCCAGGTGTTAAGACCTTTTTAAAGAACCACAAGTTGTATCCCAGGTATACAGGACCTTTCTAGGTTGTTTAATGCATCGGAGTGTCAGCTTATAGGCTGGGTTTGCCCACTAATTTTCCTAGTGTGCACGATGTGTTTCATGTGAGAAAGTTGCAGAAATGTGTGCTTAGTGACTGACATGTTCTCAATTTGGTGCCCCAGTTGCAGCCTAATCTTTCTTATGTTGAATTGCCTATTCGTATTCTGGATACTCAAGATCGGGTGTTGCGGAGGAAGACAATACCCATAGTTTAGGTTTTATGGCGAAACCAAGACGTGGAAAGCGCGACTTGGGGGTTGGAGTCAACTATGAGGGAGGCTCATTCGCATCTATTCTCCTAGTTTATTTTAGTAAGTGTTTATATATAATAATCCTTGGTTATTTTTCCTCTTCAGTAGACTCAGTTGTGTATCAAATTTTGAGATGAAACTTTCTTTTAGGAGGAGTGGTTGTAACGCCCCTGATTTTTCGATGTTTATTTTAATTCCTCTAGTGGTGTATTTTTGATGTCAGGGTGTTACGTTGACACATAATTGACGGGCACCGTCGCTGGAGCATGACTTTTGCTCATTAGTATCTGAGGTTGACTTAGAATATTAGCTTGGCAAATTTCTAGTGTGTTTTTGAGATTTCCCTTGCGAGGCAGGTTTGTTTTGGAACTCGGTGTAGCCTTTTTGGGATATTTGGTGTTTTGGGATTCGGGGAGTTTTTACCTGAGTTTGATTTATCGAATCTTAATTTCGACTTCACTATTTGATTTGTAGCATCGATATTTAGTTTCGGTGCGAATTTCGTAGAAATCCGAGATGATTCGTGTTTTTGGGTTATTTGGACATTTCATTATTAACAATTATGTGTATATTATATAATTCACCATCTTAATATGATATTATATTATGGTATAATAATGTGATATTATACTATATCATAATTAGTCTCGTTTCCCGAGTTTCATTATTATAATGATATTATATTATATCATATGTGTATTTATAATAGAATTGTCTAATAGATAATATATTATAATGTATATAATATATAATATATTATATACGTAATATTATACTAATCACTATCCTCTTCCCCAAGTTATCAGACCGAGAACGCGGAAGAGATGAGGCGGCAGGTTTCGCAAGGCTTTTAGCCACTACTTGTAGGAGTGCCGATGCTCAAAATCATTAACGGAGGGTAGATCCGGAAAACTCTCGCCGAGATCTATGCATTGGTTGTAGGTAATATTGTTTTCTCGGACTTTTGGTGTTAGGGTTTTTGACCTTGACTTTCGTTTGCCTTGTAAAGTTTCAGTAATCATTGCCTAAGAGTTCTTGTGGCCGATGCTTGAAACATAGTGCTCGTGAGGCTGAATTGTTTTTGTAGATCTTGAGGCAAGTGGTAATTTTCACCCTTGTCAAGCTTTTATTAAGTTCTTTATTGTCCCTTTTCTGAATTTTCTTGTCTACTATCGGCTGTATAGTATTTTTAACATTAAAGTAAACTTATTTTTCTTTCTCCATGCCTTGTTGTTGTAGAGTTTTTCACTTATGTTTGGGATCTTGCTTATTCTACCCCTCCCTTTCTCTTAAATTATGCAACTTAGTCTTGGTCTAGGTTTAGCTGTTCTCATGAAAATTAAATATTATAAGTCTATTAACCTCTGTTTAGGTAAGATAAAATTTCTTTCAGGTTTTAGCCCTTGGCGTTGAGTGCGTTGAGTGTACAACCCTTGACATTGAGTGCATTGAGTGTACAACCCTTGGCGTTGAGTGCGTTGACTGTACAGCCCTTGGCATTGAGTGCGTTGAGTGCACAACCCTTGGCATTGAGTGTGTTGAGTGTACATCCCTTGGTGTTGAGTGCGTTGAGTGTTCAGCCCTTAGCTTCGAGTGTGTTGAGTGTTCAACCCTTGGCGTCGAGTGCATTGAGTGTTCAGCATTTGGCGTCTAGTTAAGGCTTGGTATTGAGTGAAATGTGTTGAGTGTAGCCTTATCGTTGAGTGTTCAACCTTTGGCATCAAGTGAAGGCTTGGCATTGAGTGAAATGCGTTGAGTGTAGCCTTGGCATTGAGTGTGTTGACTGAATCAAGCTTGGCGTCGAGTGAATATACATTGGCATTGAGAGCGTTAAGTGTAGCCATTGGCGTCAAGATCATTGAGTGAAGCAGCTAGGCATCAATTGCTTTTACTATATCTGTCTATGAGTCGAGTGGACTCAAAGCTTTTGTTTAGGTATCGAGTGGGCTCAGAGCTTTTGTTTAGGTGTCGAGTGGACTCAGAGCTTTTGTTTAGGCATCGTGTGGACTCAGAGCTTTTGTTTAGGCATCGAGTGGACTCAGAGCTTGTGTTTAGGAGTCGAGTGGACTCAGAGCTTCTTTTTAGGCATCGAGTGAACTCAGATCCTGTGGTTTGGTGTCGAGTGATCGCAAAGTTTGTGTTTTGGCAATTTTGATGAGTCCGTCATGTGACTTTAAGTTCGTCAAGTCATATTCATCGAGTTTACCTTAGTAATTTCTGGTTTTCTTCCATTTGTATCGTCATGAAAACTGATGCTAAGCCTTGGTTTTTGTTTTGTTGGTTTATATAATGCATGGCCGTCACTGATAGTGGTTATGTAAATTTTGCATGGTTTTATAATGCATGGTTATTTGTGGCCCTGAGTTGGCAGTGGATAAAGGACCACCACCTTATGGATATATATTGCATTGTTATTTATTGTTGGGTACATTGGTTCAAATGTACCTGATTTGAAGAAGCCTCACCCAACTCAATGATATACATCAAAATTTATTTGATGTATTTTGAGTTTACTTGTGCAGGTTAAGTTTTTACAGGAAAGAAGAAAAGTTTCTAAGTCCATGTGTCGACACCCAGAGGGAAAGTGTCGACACTTAAGAAGACTTGTGTCGACACCCAGGCAAGCAGTGTCGACACTTGGAGTATTTGTGTCGACACCATGGATGCTGAGTCGACACCAGACAGAAAGTGTCGACACAAGGAGCTGTGTCGACACTCAGTGAAGAAAAGTGCAGTGAAGCACTGTCGACACTTAGCAGTTGTGTCGACACCCAGAGAAACTGTGTCTACATCAAAAAGTGTCGACACTTGGAGGCTGTTTCGACACTCAGCAAAAGTCAGCAGAGACTAAGTATAAGTGTCGACACCCAGAGCAATGTGTCAACACTCAGCATAAGAGTCAACACTTGAAGAAAGTGTCGACACAAGAAAGTATGTGTCGACACTCAGCTGAAGACTCAACACTTGAAGAAAGTGTTGACATAAGGAGCTGTGTCGACACTTAGCAAAGTTCAAGAATATTCTAAGTACAAGTGTCGACACTAAGGAGTTGTGTCGACACTCAGTCAGAGTCTTGATAGAAGAAGAATGTGTCGACACAAGGAGCTGTGTCGACACTCAGCAAGTATCAACAATGAAGACATGTGTCGACACCAAGAAAAAGTGTCGACACTCAGCGAGTTCAACACATGAAGATGTGTCGACACAAAAGGTGTTGTGTCGACACTTAGAAGAATTCATCAAAATACTGAAGTACAAGGACTTGTGTCGACACACATTATCAGTGTCGACACATAAAGAAGAAGCAGTGTCGAGATATAAAATCTACAACACAAGGAGTTGTGTCGACACCTTGTAGGCTAGTGTCGACACTTAGACAACTTGTGTCGACACTTGGTCTATAAGTGTCGACACTTAAAGACAGAAAGTCTCGACACTTTCAGACAGTTACAGAATTTTCAAGAACTGACTGGATGACTTGACAGCTGCCATTCCAGCCGGTCTACTGCACCTGTCAGAGTTGTTAGAATTCAGTTATGAATCGGACCAGCCGGTTACCATGAAGAAGGCCTATAAATAGGCTTACACTGTCTACAGTTGAAGTTGTTCAGATTGATTAGAAGATCAACACAACAAGTAATACAAAGAAGATCTAGCTATCAAGTGAAGATCTAAGAAGTTGGAGAGAGAGAGCTCCTTCCAAGAAATCAGTCATTGGAACCAGACTGAGAAGAAGGGTTCAGATTTATTCTGAATCTTAAGTAGCAGAGATCAAGGATCAACTGCAGAAGAGGTCAATCTTATTGTGTTCTACATTCAAGAAGCTTTGAAGAAAGTCAAGTCAGATTGATTTCAGCTGAGTTCTTCCAAGAACTCATCAAGAAACTCACAACACTTCTCCCTTTACTCTAAGTTGTTGAGTTACAATATTTGTATTCATTTTATCTTGTAGGATCCTTAGGGATCTGAGTGTTGTAAGCCTGTAATTATAAAGGCTGAGTGTAGGGCTTGAGAGCCTAAGTGTAGGAGATTGGAATCTCTGAGTGTAGGCCATGGTGGCTGAGTGTAGGCCTTGGTGGCTGAGTGTAGGCCTTGGTGGCTGAGTGTAGGCTTTGTGAAGAAGCTGAGTTGTAGGGACTTGGGCATGAGGTGTAGGAACCTATTTTGGGTTCTGAGATAGTAGAGGAGTTTGGCCGAATCTAGTACACTGCTAGATAGGCGAAGGGGGAAAGTAGATGTACCCAAACCTTGGGGAACCACTATAAAACTGTGTGTCTACTGTGTGCTGTGGAATGCTGTGATTGCTGAATGTGTGCTGTGATAAAGTAGCTAAAATTTTGTGTTAGATTCTGTATTCTGCCATAAAAATTAAAAATATTCAAGTCACATATTCACCCCCCCCCTCTAGGTGTTTAGGTACAATATCTTTCATTTATGGCTAGGTTGGCAGTGCATAAAGGACGACAAACTTGATGCCAGTTTGTGAATCATTACTCTTGGTGGGTTTTTCTTCTCTTCTTATGGACTGTTGGTTTGTGTTGGAAAATGTGGCCACCACCACAGTGCCTTTTTGCGATGTTTGGTCTGAAGGTTGGTGTCGGACAATGTGGCCCCCAACATAGTGCTGTTTTTACTAGTGTTAATGATTCACTTGTTTTGAGCTGATCAGTCTCTTATATATATGCATATATGTTCTTATGCATACACTTGTAGATGTTAATAAAGCATAATTTCATATTGCACTTGATGCAATTTCTTATACTTAAAACCATGTAAATCTTTCTTTTACTTGTTACCTTATGATTTGTATGCTGAGGATTGACAGCTATTTCTGTTGTGCGCTGGTAACCCTTTAACCTCTCTTGTTATTTACCTTTGGTTTCCTGTGCCACTTGTACAATCTTACTGAGGTATTCTTTTCTTTTGAATGCCTCAGGTTTGGAGCAGTAGCCGGTTGAGCGGCTAGGGTTGGTTGGTACTGGTGTCCTGCTGCTGTTGTAGTTGTTCTTCCCTCTCCATTGTGAGGTAGATTTGTTGTTTTATTTTTAGTTCAGACAAACATGCCTTTTGGTCGGTTCGTGTCAGGTTGTTGATGCCCACTGGATGCTTTGGTAGTCTGTTAAGTTACTTACTAACTACTTAGTCTCTTCTGGATGACCTGTTAGTTTTACTTGCTCTCTGGGAAGGTTTTATGTTAGGATTGCATGTTAGATATTTTAAGTATAAAAGTATCGTTATGACTATCTCATTCATAGCATATTTCAAGCCAAAGTCATTCTATTTTTAACTATGCAAAAGTCTCTTTCTTTACTTATATTAAATCTAGAGGTATGCATATCATGAATTATCCTATTTGGATGTTTATGCTCATGTAAGATGTTAATCAATATAAACAAAGTATTTTTTGCAGCGTATATTCATGTTTTTACTCGTGGATTAGTTTATCCACTAAGCTGAGGGATAAGACCATCAAAACTTAACCCAAATTACAGCTTTCTTTATAATAAACTTGAGAATTTCATATAAAGTGTTAGGTTAGAGTTCTTGCCTGAGTGCCTGTAGTTATCCCCTGCATGACATGACATCATGACACGTGTTTTCTCTTACTCTGATATATCGTTTTAATACGGAGAAAATACGGGTTGTGACAACTTTGGTCAAGCGATCCGCAATCACCCAAATTGCATCATTTACCTGCTGCGACTGCGGTAAGCCATGCACAAAATCCATGGAGATGTCGTCAAATTTCCACTCAGTTATGGGAATGGGCTTCAGGAACCCACCCACCTTCTGACACTCAGTCTTCACTAAGGCACATGTTTGCCATCGACTAACGTACAAAGCTACATCTCGCTTTGTCTCATGCCACCAAAAGGATTTCCTCATATCCAAGTATCTTTGTACTCCCCGAGTGAATATAGTACCTCGTAAAGTGGGCCTCAAACATCGACTCCTCACGGAGCTTGTCGAACTTCGGTATACATACCCTTCCATTCCTCTTTAAGATCCCATCAACTATCTCCAAGGTACTACTCTTGCCTTTTTGAGCTTCCGCCATGAATGGCTGGAACTAGGCATCCACACTGGTCGCTTCCCGGATACGATTAGATAAGTCTTTTTGCAAATCCATCCAGTTAAATCGAGTCATTCTAGTCTCACCTCTCACCATATAATCAATGCCACTGGACTCAAATCCCCACACCAACCGCACATCATGTGCTTCAATCCAATTCCCCTGTCCAGAATATTTTCTACTCTAGACATCAGCCACCACGTTGACCTTGCCTGGCATATACTGAATTGCTATGTCATAGTCCCCAAGGAACTTGACCCACCTACGCTGCCGCATGTTCAAATCTTTTTGATCTAGAAGGTACTTTTGGCTTTTATGGTCTGTGACGATCTCCACCTTCACACCGTACACATAGTGTCGCCACAACTTTAATGTAAAAATTTCCACCACCAGCTCCAAGTCATGGGCGGGGTAATTTCTCTCATGAGGTTTCAATTGTGTAGACCCAAAGGCTATCACATTGCCATGTTGTACTAACACATAAACCAAATCGCAACCCAACGCATTGCTAAAAATATGAAATCTTTTAGTCCCTTTAGGAAGACTTAGGATTGGATTTGACATCAACCTTTCCTTCAAGGTGTCAAACACTTGGTTTTAATCGTGAATCCACATAAACTTTTGTTCCTAACAAGTCAGAGAAGTGAGGGGCAGAGTTATTCACGAGTAGTTTTCCACAAACCTTCTATAGTAACCGGCTAGTCTGACTTTGGCCACGATTCTCAAAACTGGCCAATCCCTGATGGCCTCAACTTTCGCTAGATCCATCGCCACCCATCACCACTAATAACATGGCCCAAAAATGCGACATTCTCTAACCAGAACACACACTTCGAGAAATTAACATAAAGCTGGTTCTCTCTCAAAACCTGCAAGACCACTCTCAAGTGCGTCTCATGCCCCGCCTCTGATTTGGAGTATACTAAAATATCATCGATGAAGACCATCACAAACGAGTCCAAGTACTGCCAAAACACTCGGTTCATCAAATCCATGAATACCGATGGTGCATTCCTCAACCCGAACTACATCACTGAGAACTCGAAGTGGCCATACCTTATACCAAATGCTTATTAGGTATGTTCTCATATCAAATCTGCAACTAGTAATACCCTAACTTCAAATCCAACTTAGAGTACACCACTGACCCTACCAACTGGTCGAATAGGTCATCTACCCGTGGAATCAGATACTTATTCTTGACGGTTAGTTTATTCAGCTTATGATAGTTTATGCACAACCGCATACTGCCATCTTTCTTCTTCACGAACAACACCGACGCGTTCCATAGCAAAGAGTTGGGCCTAATATACTCCTGCTCTAATAGATCATGTAGCTATACCTTTAGCTCGGCCAACTCCTTCGATGTCATCCTAAAGGGAATACGTGACACCAGCTTAGCTTCTGGCACTAACTCAATCGAGAAATTGATCTCCTGCATAAGAGGTGCTCCTGGAAGCTCTTCAGGAAACACATTCTCAAATTCTGCTAACCCCAACAATTCTCTAATTGATAATGTAGAAAGGTGCACTTCCAATAAAGCTACGAATGCTACTCCTCCCCGGTTAACTGCCCGCAGCAATTGCATGTCCGAAATCAGGGAGTAGGATACCCCACTAAGGACCTCAAACTTGACTTCTTCCTTTTCCCGGCTCCTCAGGGTCACCACCTTAGATAGGCAGTCAATACTCCCCTGCTTATTTGCAAGACAGTCCATCCCCAAGATCACATCAAACTCGGCTAACGGTAGGACCGCTGCCACCAACACGAAGTCAACTCCGTCTAGATTCCAACCAATGTGCCCTTTCATCCCCATAGTCATGGAAGACCCATTGGGTATGCCCACTCTAAGCTCTGCGTCCGCCAAAAAGGTCTCGACCCCAATTCTCCGGATAAAGCTTTCCGCAATAAAGTAGTGCAACTCTCCCGTGTGCAGCAAAACCATAGCGGGATAACCAAAAACTAGTACGAAGCCTAGTATACATGCAACACATATATAATGTCACAAAAGTATTAAGCTAAAAACAAACTTCAATTTTATCCTTACCTATCACCACATTAGGCTGTCGAATAGCTTCCTACTGCCCAAGATTGTAGGCCCTTGGCTGCACTGGTTGGAAACGGGAAGTGCTCAAACGCCATACTACTCTTCTCCCCTGACATGAAGGATCGAGGTTTCGTTCTTCCTGCTTCATGGTATGACCCTTGAGGGTTGGGTTCACACCATATCACATTCCAACATCATAGCGGCTTCAACCAACTCATTGAAGCCCACATGCTTGAGAGCTATTAGGGGTTGTCTCAGATTCTCGCTCAAACCATGATAGAAGAGGTAGTCCCTCTCCTCATCATCAGCCATGGTCATTCATGCATAATGACCTAAACGAGTACATTCATATACGCACTCATTCAAGGTTTTGTTTTGCTGCAATAAGTACAGAAACTTCCTCTGAAGAGCTAGCCATGTCGATGATGGAATATACTTCCTTAAGAAGGCATTCACAAACTCATCCATGGATAGGGTGCGTCTAGGAAATTGGTGTCCGCTATGGTTCACCCACCACAGTTTTGTGTCACCTTCTAGCATTAAGGACACAAATTGGGACTGTTTATCCAATAATATTTTTGCTGGTCTCAAGAGTTCCTGAATCCTTGCCAACCAGTCCCCGGTATCAGTCGGTGTGCTGACACCCTTGAATGTCGGAGGATGGAAGCTTAGAAAGTACTTCATTTGTCGGTCTCCTTGCCCAATGACCACTCTCTCAGTTAACGAGTCTGCCTGTCTGGCTCCACCGCCCGGTATGACCAGTGTCGCATCCGAGAAAATGGGGGTCGTTACCTGTGCAACAGGAGTCACAACTTGCGTTATTGTCATATCTTGACCACTACCATTTCCTTTGCTAGCATGCGACAGAAATCGGTCGGGGTTACACCCATGCCCATAAGACCCAAAACAGTAGCATTGCTCAACGAAGGATCCTCTTATGGCCTCGACGTCCCGCCTCGTCGCTTGCATCCTTAGCGAAAGTAAGGTAAAATAGGAATCAGTTTCCATTCACAAAGCTTAGACACAAGGACACTCATGGTATCGCGATACTCCTATGTCGATAACTTCTTTATGCGATCTGATTACATTAAATCGAACACTAAACCTTATCTTGGACACTAACCTAGCGTTGATACCAAATTGTAACACCTCACCTAACCATATAATTTTGGTCCGGCCGGGGCCCAACGACATATAGATGTCAGAACTTTAGCATTATAAAGTGGTATAAAGTACTACGCATCTCAAAACAAAGATAATAAGACAACGAAAACACAAAATCAGCACAGAAGATATCCACATCCAAAGGAGTCCAACATGGCCTGAAGGCCTTACAACAATCAAATGGCAAAAACTATATTAATAACAAATAGAGCAATGTATCGTAGCACTCCTAGGCTACCTTGGAATGCAAGATGGATTATAGTTCATGGAACAAAACATTCAACACCTCATAAACTAATTGAAGAGAGAACACTTCATGAGGCTTAGTCCTTTTTGGCTGGCGAGCTTGCTCCAACGTGCGATCCTTTCCCTATAAAAGTTTTTGTAACGTGGGTCAGCAAAGGCTGACCTCAACTATGTAACCAACACATCTCCTCCCGGTCGTCCCTAGCGGACTCCAGGGAAATCCATCACCCCGCAGGTCAGCACTTCATATGCAAATGTACATAAATATAAAGAATAAAGTAATAGGTTTGGATGTCTCATACAACAAACATGTTTCTAGGATGAGCATTTAATAAAAGTGGCCTAACATGCAGCATGTATGCAAACATGGGCTTCACCCAAGTCACCCTATAACACAGAATCTAGCAAATCATAACACATAGCATTCCATAATCATCCATACAAGTACTTCCAATTTCCCCTAACATCATTCAAACCGCAACATGGAACTCTTTCCTAGGCCCCACCCGGGCTTGCCTTCAAGCGCTGACTCATTTGTCAGTCCCATCACACAAATAAACTAATACTAAGAACCCTTGCTTGACCCCTCCCGCTCATGGGCTTCATCACTCGGGCTTGTCCAAAGCTTGGCATTCTAGTTAGTTTCACGAAAGGAAACTTGTCTCATTGAGACAGTCTCCACACATAACTTGCAATGGCATGGGCTAGCCAGTCGACTATAGAGACCAAGTCACACCTTCGTACATCCATCAATCACATCTATTCTGCCCTAACTCACCATTCGTTCTCACATGAAAAAGTGGGCAAACATCACAAATGGCATCTTCGCCGCATTCGGATTTTTAGAAAAATCCCTAGTGCTCGTCATGCAACATCATCACATCGGACAAACGGCTGTGATTATGTCTTCACCCACCTATTCCACTAACGGAGCATATTTCTAGTACAACAACATGACAAGGATGGACTCAATCGACCCGGTGGCTCCTCTTGAACCATGACAACCCGAACCCCTCTCATTTGAGAGACATGGTGTCTAAATGCTTGAAAGAAAGAAAAAATTGTAAATGATGCCATGCACGCTTCCTAAAAACTTAGAGAAGAAATGTCATTACCATACGACTCCTTTTCTTAGCCTGGGAGATCTTTGTTTGCATGGATGAAAGTGTGTGCCTTCAATTCCTCTCTTTCGATCTGGCCTCAGATCGACGAACGAAGCTCTGAAGCTTCGTCAATGGCGGAAGATGCTCTTCGTCTCCCTCTTCCAACCTCTCCCTCAAAACCCTAAAGGATGAGAACAAATGAGGAAGATGAACCCCTTAGCCCTACTTATGGCTACAGGATAGACGATTCTGGGCCATAGGATCAATTTCTAAGAAGATCGGACTGCCTAGAATCATAACATATGGAACTGCTTTCACCTGCTACCGTTGGGCGGTAGCTAACAACCGCGCCACGGTAGCTCACAGAGCTACCTACCACTACAGAATGCCCTGCTACCTCTAGCGGTAGCAATATCGTCGTGTTGTAACCTCTCAATGCCTTTGTATCAACACTTCGATCTCGACGGAAGAAGTCTACTGCCGGGCGATAGCTACCTACGGTCGTGCGGTAACTTCTATAGCCTCAAGTTCTTGAAAACAGGGGTGTTGCATACCGGCTGGTGTATCGTCCTATGGCATCTGAATATCATGGTGCTTCGTCACATGTGAATTCTTATAAAATAACAGTTTGTCACAGAGCTAAGTGGAAACACATCTCCTCCCCGAATCTATATCCTGGGAATGAGCTCACGTACCAAATAAAAGAAAATATCTGAAGTATAAGAGGGTCAGTACAACATTATATATATATAAGCTAGGAGCATCTATCAGAAATAAGGTGCAACATAATATAAATGGAATAATAATTACTTTTTACATCAGTTATAATAAATGCTTCACTAGCTATCAACACGACAGGTATTCACAACCCATATTCACACTACGGGTATTCAAACCCGCCAATACTCTGTAGGCATTCAAAGCCGCCTCATACACCATATGTCGACATAGTATGAACCGCTTTTATTCAAGCAGGGTAGCGAGCCCCGCGGACCTCATTGATGTGGTCGTCGGTGATAGTGTCCAGTCTTGCCACTTTTGGGGTGGTTGTTCTGCACTACCCATGTAACATCCCATGTTACTTCTAGGCCCCCTTCACTTAGATTGGGTTAGGCATGGGGTGGGTGATAGGGGATTTAGCTAGGCTTGACCCTAGGTAGTGGATTGTAGCCATGTGGGGCCCACTAAGAGGCCAAATTCAAACTAGGTCAAACTAGCCTAAATAGGAACCCTAACTACACCATGACCCCCACCACATTGCCCTAACCCTAAAACAATCTAAGTGGACCCTAGGGTATGCCATTAGGTCAACCCTTTGACCCTAGTTTACCAAAGTCAACCATGGCCTTTATCTGTTCAAACCTATAGGCCCAATTAGCCTAAGTGGGGCACCCCCACCCCCCCTTGGCCCAACTCATGTTGGGTGGTGTCATTATGCTCATGACCATTAAGTGGGGTCAGCCCACTCATCATGTTGACCAAGTCAACTCAAAAAGTCAAATTGGTCAACATGAGGCCTAAAGAAGGGAGAAATGAACCGAAGCCCATTTCCAATAGCTAAGCCCATCCAACTCAGCCCAAGGCCAACCCAAATGGTTAATAACAGCCCCAACCCCCCTGAAATTAGAGAGAGATTGCATGCAAGGGGGTAGTTTTGGAAATTGGGGGGAAAAGAGGAGAAAGAAGAGAGGGAAATGGGGATGAAGGCCATGTGGCCCTCCTCCTCTCTTCCCAAGCACACATCTGAACTCGCATATCAATTATCAGCCTTTCCAACCCAATTTCATGCCACTTGGAGCCAAGGAGGAGAAACCAAAGCTCATGGCCGAAATCCCCATCATGGAATCTCTGTATACAACCCATATCAGCAAAAACTAACCCTCCCATTAGCTTCAGAAGGTCCAAAGGAGTGGAATTCGATACATGGATCGAAGCTTTTGGTGGAGAATCGGGTTCGGGAGCAAGCTCGCCGGATAGGAGAAATTTCATGGCCACCCGCCGCCAAACCCGCCGCCAAGCCTCAATTCGGGTCTGTTTCACCTCACCTCTAACCGTGCTAGTTTCCTAGATCTATTAGGCGAGACATCAGGCTCAAATGAGCTAGATCCAAGATGAGCTTTTCATGAATTTCATATTTTTGATGGAGTGCAAGTTCGCCGGAAACCGCCGCCTCCGGCGGCCAAGTCGCCGCCAAACGTTAGCCCTCACCTCAACGGAGGTGGTGGTGGTGGTGGCCAGTCAGGGAGGTGGCTGGATGGCTGGGAAATGGCCCTAAAATGAGCTCCAGGTCGGGCAAATCTCGGCCATTGGCTGGAGGAGGAAGATGAACAGATGCCCTCCATTCTGCTTTAAGATTCATGCTACATTAAAATTCAATTTTCTGTCCCTATTTTTACTGTCCCTTTCTTGTCTCCTGTAGGCCTCTTAGAGTCATGTTTTAGATCTGATACTCAAAATGACAATTGTAGGTCTTGAAGTTACCTTCAATTTGATATGTTACACATAAATATTTGTTAAGTCTACTGCCCTATAGAGCCATTTTCCTAGGGCTGTTCCTAGGGTAGGTCAGAAAATAAAATGAGAGCCCTGACCAAACCCTAAGTCCAAATGGACTGACATTTTTGGCATGTGGCTTAATTAGGCACATCTAGTCCCTCCCCAAAAATGGGAATTTTGGGGGAAAATAATTCTATAGTTTTAGTCAAAATATGATAAACCAAATTATGTTGCTTAATGGAGCATACCAACTCTACTATCCCCCAACTTTTGGTGGCCTGCCCTTAGGGGTATATTAGACCTATGGTAGAAAAAATAGTCAATTTATCCCTCTGCATGTTGAGATATCTCACTTGCAAGATCTGAAAAGGTGAATGGTCTTGCGCTGCAAATAACAAAAATGCAGAAATTGGAAGAGATGCCCAAGTCCATCCAGAGGCCCAAATGACCTGATATTTTGGGAAGTAACTGGTTTAGGGCATAAGTAGGCCCTGCCCAAAAATGGGATTAATTGGAATTACAATTAGGGGGAAATTACTAAAATACCCCTAGGCTTGTTTAGGTGATTCTTTGAGTAGTTCAACTCCAAAAGGCCCCAATTCTTGTTGGCATGTCCATGGGGACACTATTAAGGCATGATTAAATTTTCAGCCCATATGGACCACATCAAGTTAGGTAAACCCACTTGCATGTGTTGGTTTATATTAGGCTTGGTGTGCATTTAGCCTAAAGTGAAATAATATGTTTTCAGCCAATTTGGAACATTTAAAAAATCATGGTTTTCATTATGGAGATACATGAAGGTGTAATACACCTCTCATGGTAAGGGTTGAATTTTTGGGAACAAAAATCCCATTATTTTGAATTTTAGGTAATTTGGCTTTTTTTAGGAAATAAAATTGAAAATAGGCTTAACCACACCATAAAATGCTAAATTCTTGTTGAAGACTAAGGAGTGACATAATGAACACTAGAAATAATTTATATCTCTGTTGGATGAAGTTTAAGTAGTTTAAGGAACAAAATGACCATTTTACCCTTATGGAACTTTGTGTATAAATGATGGATATATTCATTTGAAAACTCTGAGAAATTTCATATTGCTGTAATTGTATATTTTGTACCTTGTGTAATTATTTCAGAATTTTTGGAGTGACCAATAATGTGCTTAGGCCCCATAATGGCATTTTGGTAAATAACTCAAATTGATCATGTATAGGCCATTTTAACCTAGATGTAAATGAAAATCTGGGCATAGTATTTTTTCATTATTATCAAGGCTCTGTGATTTAATTAGAATTTTTGAAATAATATTTTGTGTACTTCCTTTGGAAAATACTAGATTTGTGGATTTAGTATTAAATAGAAATTAATTATAAATCTGAGTTGAAAAGGCATGAAAATTTTGGTAGGCCCATTTATTGTCATATTACATACCTGGAAGAATCCCTATGATAGTATGTTTAATATTGACTTTACTTCATGTGCAAATCGACTAGGAATCTCATTTAAAGAAATTAATTAATGATGTAAGTAATTGGAAAATTATGGAAATTCATCCTAGTCATCATGTAGGTCCATACCATCCTAGGATAAATGATTTGAGGCATATGGTCAGAGGAATTGGAAGTTCCATTTCGGAGTGGTATTAGGTCATGGGCTGCGTATATCATAAATGAGTTAGAGTATAAGAACCGCCAGGGGATAGATCGACGTCGAGCTAGAGATTGAAGTTGGTGAATAACCCTGGTAGGTAGTATTGTTAGTGATGAGAATAAAAGTGCATGTCCTTAGGTAGTAACTGGAGTGGAGGCCGACGGAAGACCGTCGATTTTCCCGGTAATATCTTAAGACACTAGGATTGTTCCAGAGCAACAATGAGAGCTGGGGTGAATTATGGGTAGTCATCAATGAAAGTAAATATCCTTGCGAAAGGGAACTTTGGGCGTAATCTCATCGTAGTTCCTAGTGACCCCCGAGAGCCCTTCACCGGGTATACCCTGGGCAGTCCTGGGATTCACCTTAAATCACTAAGTATAATAATCCGTAGACAAGAGTAGTCTAATAGGTTAGGGAATTATGGTTTATTCTCACCCGTGATAGGTTGGAGGGAGACTTGTGTAATATGCTCACCCGTGATGGGTTGGAGGGATTGTGCTAAGTGCTCACCCGTGTAGGGTTTGAGAGATTCAGGACGGGTTTGTCCTGCGAGCTGAAGGCTCGGGATGAAATACTTCCATGTGCATAAATATAGTGGCGGGGCATGCGGTACTGTACGTTCGTCACACCAATGGCAGTACGGTGCACCAGGCGGTTGTGAGGGTTAGAGGGGCCAGTGGGTTATTTTACACTGCAGTTTGGAGGACGATCCTCGATAACGCACATCCGACCCAACAAGACTGACGGGTTGTCAGCAAAGTACATACGCAGAGACTCTAGAGTGCACCTTGGACGTATACAGAGGCGTATGAGAGGGGTCTAAGGTTTGGTAGTGTGCATACCGGCCTAGAAGTGGAGACGCCCGCTCCACTACTGCCGTAGCCACAGCGGTGGTACCCGAGAGTGATGCTAGCTCTCAAAAAGTGGGAACTAAAGGTCTGTGATCATAGAGTCATTGTGTGTGAGTTGCACTTGCCTGTGCATAAATTACATCATAACATTCATTCATATTAGGTCATACGCTTAATAGATCCTTATCATATAAATTAGTATGGGCTCTTTTATATGATAAGTTAAATTTCCTGGAAATCCTAACTTATATATTTGTATGGGCATTTATATAAGTTAGGGTACTTTTTTGATGGTGGATAGCTTTACCTTTCAGCTTTACTTTACCTTTCTGCTCTTACTTTCTGCTCTTTACTTCTTTTACTAGTGCTGCACTTTACTTACTTGTACTATATACTTAAAACTGCTAGAGTAGAATAATAATATCCATTATAACTGCTAGTTAGTTCTTGTCACCTATTTCCACCTTTGCTACCCCTTGTTGTCCTCCGCTTCGTCCTCCCGCTCGGTGCCTAGGAGTTGTGGGGAGAGGTGCGGAGGAAATGACTTAGTCTTTTTGACTACTGGTCGGTGACCATACTATTTTAGGAGCTCATGGAGATGGAGCACCAGAACGACGAGGAGGCAGGACTTGAGGAGCAGATACCGCTACCACAGACTACTACTACTATTGCGCGTCCTCAGGTGGGACGAGCTTTGATATATTAGATTAGCTTCCGTTTTCATTTGAGAGAGAGAATTGATATGATGTACTGGGCATAAGCCCTTATTACTCTTTCATTTTGTACTCATTGTGGACTATATTTCTATACTTTTCATTTTATATATATGACATGTACTCTGTGACTTTTAGACTAGTAGATTTGATATACTGCTATACTTCTTTTTCTCATATTGGCGTACAGGTTATATGATCGTAATAGCCGGCAGGATCGGCGTGTTGCGGTGTCGACTAACCCGTGCGTTAGTGCCACCGTAAGACGGCGGTTCTGGGTATAAGACCCGGTAGCCCTCCTTAGTAAGGGGGAGGGGGGTCTTACAAACTCGTATCACTTGAACAAACGATTATATGAGAAAGAAGTCCATAACACTGGACCACCCCCGCCTGAGCATTAGTTTAAGGACAAACTATGCAGTGGAAGCAGTGGTGTGCCCATGTGTAAAAGTCACATAAAACAGTCCACTAAGTACATTGAGTTAGGCCAGTTCTGTTTTTTAACCTTACCTTTATGCAACCTCCATAGGTCGCCGCGCCGCAAAATGTGGCTCCTCCCCCTCCAGCTGCCACTCCATCCCTACAAACGGAGATGGGGCAGACTTTGACGGCAATTTTGGATGCCTTCAAATCCCAGCAAGTCCCGGCTCCGCAGCCAAATCCGGGGTCGAGCTGGCTAAGTGCCTTCAAGAGCCTGTCCCCACCGATGTACCGTGGGACAGAGGATGCGGTAAAGACGGAAGAATGGCTGGAGGCCATACATGAGATTTTAGCAAGCATCAGCTGCCTGGTCGGAGAGGCAGTACCTCTAGCCACCTCTGCACTAGAGGCTCATGCGAAGAGATGGTGGAAATCAGTGCGGGAGTCTACATATGCGGACTGGGTGCTGTCAGACATATCGTGGGAGGCGTTTAGCGATGTATTTTTGGATCACTTCGTCTCTACTACAGACAGAGATGCTTTGGAGGAGAGGTTTCTGAACCTCAGGCAAGGGACTAGATCGGTGATCGAGTATCAGAGAGAGTTCTCTCATCTGGCCAGGTTCGTAGGGATTCAGGATACTGATGATAGGAGATATGCCAAGAGGTTCTACCGGGGCCTCAGGGACGATTTGAGGTAGACCTTACTGTTCATTTCTCATGACACCTCAAGACAGATCATCGAGATGGCAAAGAAGCTGGAGGCTGACCAGCTGATGGTGCAAGGCAGAGGAAAGAGACTGTATGATGGGTCGACATCAGGAGAGAGCAGTAAGGGCTCTCAGAGAGGCAGGACTATCAGATACACGAAGGGTGGGGGACGTTGTCGTCCCAACTTCAGGCAGGAGCAGGGGCCTCCTCCAGCATTAGCTCCCCCACCTCTATAGGTGCATGATGTAACACCCCCTATCCGTCGCATAGCATATAGCAGTAGGTCCGGCCGGGGCCCGACGCCATATACTACAGACAGACCGGGTGGTTACTTATGGAAACCATCCAACCAATCGACGTCCTACACAGAGCATTCTAGCGGAAGCATTTTATAAAAGTTGTAACAAAGAACCCGTATTAAAGCATAAATGTCCACTAATACAAAATAGGAATGTTATACAAAATACCCAAAATAAGCCTTAAGGTCTTACAAAATGTTTCACTTCAAATTACATGTTTTACAACCCACGGCACGCATGCCGGTCACACATGAATAAAGCAGTAAACAATTCCAATTAGGCCTTCAAGGGCCGGCTTCGCATTCGGGCTTTAGCCCGCTATTGACCGCTTGGTCTAGCTGCACTTGCAAGCAACAAACCACCGCACGGTGGCAAAACAAGGCAACGGTCAGCAATGCTGACCAAAATATAACGATCCCGCCCCCAGCTCGGGGCGGCGATGCTCCTTCCCTGTATTTCATTATCATAAGCGAGCAATATAACAACTCAATGCATCACAGGAGCTGGCACGCATGGCCACACGCCCTGTGCTCTCAGGGCACATTCTCGGTGATCGCAGTCTAAGCCGCTAACTCACCACCATCTTCAGGACGGCAATAACTCGTGAGCAAAATGGTCTTTTAGCCAAATGTTATGACACTTTAATGTCATCAACAGCCTATGTCACGATACTTTAATGTCATCGACTGAAGACCCGACCTATATGCCCTCGGCATAACGTAGGAACGGTTCCCACTCAACCCGTTGCTCACTTGCCACGACACTTAAATATCATCGGCACGGGTTAAGCTTCCCCGAAGCCCGTGAATCGAACGTACGATGCTACATAACCCAGTTATGTACTACTTGGCACCTAGGCCCACAAGTTGGCAAGATCTCGCATCCGCCCAGTTTTCCGAGTGCACCTTTGGGTTAATCCCCAAGGATCCCTGTTGCAATCTACCACGTAGAAAACCCGAAAAACAATCAATCGCGCGGAGTCTTCTCCGGCATTTATGCAATGCAACATCACCGATCCAGACCAACATGTCCGGGTAGGCTTCACACATCATGCCTATGTCCTTTCTCGCTTACGGACTCTAAACAACGGAGACTTCACATATCTACCCGAAGGAACGCCTCCAACTCGCCGCAAACTCACGAGAGCGGGCTTCCTATGCAAAGAAAGAGATCTACTCATGCTCAAGATGAGGATCGTTACCCTAGCGTTCCTCTTTGGCGCCATTGAAAAGTAAGCGGATGAAAAGCACCGCAATAGCTTTGCCTCCGTGGATCCAGAGTCGGCTCGCGATTCGGAGCTCCGAAGCTCCTCCAATGGCCGGATCTAGCTCCTTCTTCCTTCCTTGGCTCTCTACTTTCTCTAAGGTTTTAGAAAGCTAACCATTCATGAAAAGTGAGGGTTTCTAATTCCAATCTCGGGTATATCCCTTCAGGAACAACCCCCAGCTGTTGGATCTCAAAATAAGGAAACGAACGACTTTGATTCGGGACTGAAATGCCCAATCTGGACCGAACACGGCGTGGTACACGGCCGTGTCCAGGGCCGTGTGCCTCATTCACTGTCAAAATCGGCTCGCCTGGAACCTCACACGGGTATCGAACACACCCGTGTTCGAGCTGACACGCCCATGTTCCACCTGACACGGCCGTGTGGCCGGCCGTGTACCCCCATCATTTTTCCCCGAAAACAACCCGAGCACTGCACGGGTTCTAGGATACGCCCGTATCCTTACCCGTGTCACCTCAACATGCCTGGATCCCAGGCCGTGTATACGGTCTCGACACTCGACACTTCGTCGAGTGAAGATTGTCGACCTGTTTACACGGCCTTGGGCACGCCCGTGTCCTAGGCCGTGTGCCTTGTCTTGACACAATGTCGAGACCAAAGTGTCGACTTCCCGGGACGAGTGTCGACACGGGTCGACACGCCCTGCGACACGCCCGTGTCGCAGGCCGTGTGCCATGTCTCGACACTTCGTCGAATGCAGAGTGTCGACTTCGCGGCTAAGTGTCGACATGGGTCGACACGCCCGTGTCGTAGGCCGTGTGCCCAGTCTCGACACAATATCGAGACCAAAGTGTCGACATCCCGTCTCAGTGTCGACACAGGCTTGACACGCCCTGGGACACGCCCGTGTCCCAGGCCGTGTGCCTGCAGCCAGAACCCAAACTAGCCCAAAACGTCCCCCTTCGCTCCTTTGAGATTCGGGGCTTTACAACTCTCCCCATCTTAAAAGAATTTCGTCCACGAAATTATATAAAGGAAAGACATGTACAAAACCAAAATTTGTACCTGAGCGAAACAACTCCGGATACTCGTCAAGCATAGTCTTCTCTCACTCCCAAGAGAGCTCCTCACGACCGCAATTGTCCCACCGGACCTTGACCATCCTGATCTCTTTATTGCGTAGCCGCTTGACCTCCGAGTCCTCAATCCGCACGGGCTTGACCTTTGTCATTAGCCCACTATCCACCGGCACTTGATCAACCGCGATCACTTGCGTAGGCTCTTGCACCGCCTTCCGAAGCACCGAAATGTGGAATACATCATGTAAACCACTAAGCTCCACTGAAAGCTTCAACCGATAGGCCGCTTCACCAACTCGCTCCAAAACCTCAAACGGTCCAAGGTACCTCGGGCTTAGCTTTTTCAATCGCCGTACCCGCAAGACACCCTTGAACGGCTTGATCTTTAAGTATACATAATCGCCCACAGCGAACTCCACGTTCCTCTGCTTGGCATTATAGTACTTTGCTTGTCGGTCCTGAGCGATAAGCAACCTCTCCCGAATGGTTCTCACCAAAGAAGTAGCATCCTTCACTTCTGATCGCTTATACAACTTTGACTCACCCGTTTCTAACCAAGACAACGGCGTGCGACATTTTCTACCATATAGGGCCTCGAATGGCGCCATCTGAATACTCGCTTGGTAGCTATTGTTGTATGCGAACTCCACCAAATAAAGATGGTCTTCCCATTGCTTTCAGAAATCCAAGACACACATGCGAAGCATGTCTTCCATGGTTCTATTGACCCTCTCGGTCTGCCCATCCGTTTGCGGATGGAAGGCTGTGCTGAATTTTAGCTTTGTTCCCAACATTTGCTGCACAAGCCTCCAATTATTGGACGTGAACCGCCCATCTCGGTCACTCACGATGCTGTGGGGCACACCATGAAGCCGTACTATGTTATCCACATAAAGTTTTGCCAACTTCTCCACCGGATCATCCTTCTTATGTGGAATAAAATGCGACACCTTCGTTAATCGATCAACAACCACCCAAATGGCATCGTTCCCCTTTTTCGACCTTGGCAAACCGTGCACAAAGTCCATAGAGATGTCGTCAAATTTCCACTCCGAAATAGGCAAGTACTTAAGAAATCCTCCCGGCTTTTGGCACTTCGCCTTTACCAAGTCGCAAGTTTGGCACTTCGCTACGTATAGCGCCACATCCTTCTTCAAACCCGGCCACCAAAACAGTTTCTTCACATTACGGTACATCTTCGTGCTCCCCGGATGAATCGAGTACTTGGTATAGTGTGCCTCGTACAACAAATCCACCAGTAAATTGCCAACACTTGGGACGCACAGACGACCGTCTTTCCAAAGTAATCCGTCCTCCACGACGAATCGGGAATTTGACCCATCCAGAGCCTCTACCATGAACTGCTTCATATGAGCATCCATATCCAAAGCCTGCCGAATACGATCAGCCAGGTCATATTGGACTTCAGTCCAATTCAGAACTACTTCAATTCTTGATTGTCTATCCACACAAACAATCTCCAACGCCTCCAACTCCCGCACCAACCGCTCATCATGCACCGATAGCCAATTGGCTTGAGCTGGGGCTCGACGACTCAACGCGTCCGCAACTGCATTCCCTTTTCCAGGTACGTAGTGGATCTTGAATGTATAGTCCCCCAGGAACTCCATCCATCTACGCTGCCGCATATTCAGATCCTTCTGATCAATAAGATACTTCAGGCTCTTGTGATCGGTGTAGATATCAATCTTCACACCGTACAAATTGTGTCTTCACAGCTTCAAGGCAAAAATCACGGCCGCTAACTCCAAGTCATGGACCGGATAGTTCCTTTCATGCACTTTTAGCTGTCTCGAGCCATAAGATATTACACTTCCATATTGCAGTAGCACGCAACCCAAACCGCTGCCTAAAGCATCGCTATAAATCTCATAGCCTTCGGTCCCACATGGAGAACTCAGCACAGGCGCCGTGGTCAACCGACACTTCAACTCCTCAAAAGCTCGCGCGCACTCCGGCGTCCAAACGAACTTATGCTCCTTCCTCGCCAAAGTAGTGAGAGGTAACGCTATCCGCGAGAAGTTCTCTACGAACCGCCTATAATAGCAGGCAAGCCCCAGAAAACTCCGGACTTCCGCTACAGTAGCAAGCTCAGGCCACTCCCGTATCGCAACAATCTTCGCCGGATCCACAGCAATACCCTCTCCACTCACTATATGCCCGAGGAATGCCACTGAGGATAGCCAAAACTCGCACTTCAAGAACTTGCCGTACAACTGATTTCTCCTTAGCGTCTCCAACACCAAATGAAGATGCTTGAAGTGATCTTCCTCACTTTGCGAGTACACCAAAATATCGTCGATGAAGACGATCACGAAATGGTCCAAGTACTCCCTGAAAGTCCTGTTCATCAAATCCATGAACACTGACGGCGCATTAGTCAGCCCAAACGGCATGACCGTAAACTCATAATGCCCGTATCTCGTACTAAACGCTATCTTCGGGATATCACTCTCCCTTATTCGCATCTGATAGTACCCAGCCTTGAGATCTAACTTCGAGTACACCGTCGACCCGACTAACTGATCAAAAAGATCATCAATCCTGGGGATCGGGTACTTGTTCTTCTCCTTCAGCTTGTTGAGCTCCCGATAATCAATACATAGACTCAAGCTTCCGTCCTTCTTCTTAACAAAGAGGACTGGTGCGCTCCAAGGTGAAGAACTCGGGCGCACATACCCTTGCTCCAACAACTCTTGCAGTTGAACTTTCAGCTCCGCCATTTCCTTAGGCGCTAGCCGATAAGGAGATCGTGACACAGGCTTTGCACCTGGCATTAGCTCAATAGTAAAATCTATCTCCCGCTGAGGCGGGGGTCCAGGAAGATCTGCGGGGAACACATCAGGGTATTCCGATACCACTGAAATACTATCCAACGCGGGCTTCGGCTTTGCAACCTCCACTAGTATAAAGAACAGTTCTGCTCCGGCACGAACCGCCTTCACCACCTGAAGAGCAGACATCAGCGTCTTGCTCGGCCCCTTTAAGCCCGTAAAAGTCGTTTCACGACTTGGTCCCAGCTTGACTTCCTTGCTACCGCAATCTATATGGGCCTGCTGCTCCGATAGCCAGTCCATGCCAAATATGACGTCGAACTCCACCAACGGAAGTAAAGACGCCCGCAGGTCGAACTCCTGCTCCCCAATACGAATCTTAACATCGCAAATCCTATCCGCTCGCATCGAACACCCATTGGGCAACAACACATCCAACTTATCCTTCGCTATCAAAGAAGGGACTCCGATGCATGATATAAATCCTTCAAACAAGAAGGAGTGTGAAGCAATACAAATTAAACAATACAAATCCTAAACAAGCGTGCTATCGAAGAGTGCTCGTGCCGGATTTTCACAAATCAATACAAATCCTAAACAAGCAGTGGTAAGATAACATGTGCATAACAAGTATTTAAAGAAATTGACTTGCTATAAATTAAACCGTACCTGTCACCACATCAGCCTGTTTGATGGCCTCCTGTTGGCCAAGATTGTAGACCCTTGGTTGGGCCGGAGCATAATGGGATGCGGTCGACTCCACCGCCTTTCCCTTCTCTTCATAAGTAGCTCCCGGCCTCCTTTCGGACTTGGGACGTCCGCTCCGGCACTCACGGGCATAATGCCCCAACTTCCCACAATTGTAACATGCGCCCGGGGTCCGACCCGTAGTCGCCCCAGAAGCACCAGCAGAGAGGGCTAGACACGAAGTCTTAGCTTTCTTGTTCCACTTTCGGAACGTAGATTTTGAGGCGTTTGGCCCTCTGGACTCCGACCTCTTCTCGCCCAAGCTTTTCTTTGCCTGCACATTCTTCATGTCCTTCTCCAAGGACCGGGCTGTGTTGACCAAGGTTAAGAAACCCTGCGTCATCAGCCCCGAGAGTAGTAACCTCAACTCATCTCTCAAGCCTTCATAGAAGCGATTAGTCTTGCGCTCCTCATCCACGATGGTGGAGCTAGCATATCGACTCAAACGAGTGAACTCATGGAGATATTCATCCACGCTCTTCTCACCCTGAACCAACTTCAGAAACTCATTCTCCAACGCTATCTTCTGCGTCGAAGGGAGGTATCTGGCCAAGAATAATCTCGAGAACTCTTCCATTGAGACATCACCAAGTTGCCTACCTCTCAATAAGTGCAGCTCCAATCCTTCCCACCACATTCTCGCTTCACCGTCCAAAAGGAATGTAGCGATGGTGGTCATTTGCCACTCCTCCGTCTCCGTCGCTGTCATGACTCTCTTCACCCTGGGGAGCCAGTCTTTAGCCTGAGATGGGGTTCCCAACCCCGAGAATAACGGAGGGTTAAAGCTCATTACATGCTTAAGCTGCCTCTCAGTTTCCCTCCTTGGCACCACCGGTTCCACAACCACTTGCTCCACTCTCCTCGGCTCGGCCTCTTGAAGAGGTTCCTGCTCCATCACAGGAGCGGGCTGCTGCGTTTGCCTTGCAGGCTGCGCATTTATCACGGCGAACACCGCTTCAGCCACCAATCGTATGTTCTCAGCCGACAGAGGTGTTGCAGGAGCAACATCCGGTGCACTACTAGCCTCAGAAACTCGGCATTCTGACGACCCAACACCACTTCTGGTCACCTATAGTGGTACAAAACACCGTTAAGCGACCAAATAAATTGCAAACAGCAATTATAGGAACACGCAGGTTCCTCAAACACGAGTATTTTCATTCCTAAGTGGACATTCATGGGTTCTTTTACCGTTATAACGATGACGCACACAGTGTGCTCACCACCCCTTAAAAAGAATTCGCCCACGAATTCACTTTAAGCCCGACTAAAACCAGTAGTCTGATACCAAATTGTAACACCCCCTATCCGTCGCATAGCATATAGCAGTAGGTCCGGCCGGGGCCCGACGCCATATACTACAGACAGACCGGGTGGTTACTTATGGAAACCATCCAACCAATCGACGTCCTACACAGAGCATTCTAGCGGAAGCATTTTATAAAAGTTGTAGCAAAGAACCCAGCATTAAAGCATGAATGTCCACTAATACAAAATAGGAATGTTATACAAAATACCCAAAATAAGCCTTAAGGCCTTACAAAATGTTTTACTTCAAATTACATGTTTTACAAACCACGGCACGCAGGTCGGTCACACAGGAATAAAGCAGTAAACACTTCCAATTAGGCCTTCAAGGGCCGGCTTCGCATTCGGGCTTTAGCCCGCTATTGACCGCTTGGTCCAGCTGCACCTGCAAGCAACAAACCACCGCACGGTGGCAAAACAAGGCAACGGTCAGCAATGCTGACCAAATTATAACGATCCTGCCCCCAGCTCGGGGCGGTGATGCTCCTTCCCTGCATTTCGTTAGCATAAGCGAGCAATATAACAACTCAATGCATCATAGGCGCTGGCACGCATGGCCACACGCCTCGTGCTCTCAGGGCACATTCTCGGTGATCGCAGTCTAAGCCGCTAACTCACCACCATCTTCAGGACGGCAATAACTCGTGAGCAAAATGGTCTTTTAGGCAAACGTTACGACACTTTAATGTCATCAACAGCCTATGTCACGACACTTTAATGTCATCGACCGAAGACCCGACCTCTATGCCCTCGACATAACGCAGGAACGGTTCCCACTCAACCCGTTGCTCACTTGCCATGACACTTAAATATCATCGGCACGGGTTAAGCTTCCCCGAAGCCCGTGAATCGAACGTACGATGCTACATAACCCAGTTATGTACTACTTGGCACCTAGGCCCACAAGTTGGCAAGATCTCGCATCCGCCCAGTTTTCCGGGTGCACCTTTGGGTTAATCCCCAAGGCTCCCTGTTGCAATCTACCACGTATAAAACCCGAAAAACAATCAATCGCGCAGAGTCTTCTCCGACATTTATGCAATGCAACATCACCGATCCAGACCAACATGTCCGGGTAGGCTTCACACATCATGCCTATGTCCGTTCTCGCTTACGGACTTTAAACAACGGGGACTTCACATATCTACCCGAAGGAACGCCTCCAACTCACCGCAAACTCGCGAGAGCGGGCTTCCTATGCAAAGAAAGAGAGCTACTCATGCCCAAGATGAGGATCGTTACCCTATCGTTCCTCTTTGGTGCCATTGAAAAGTAAGCGGATGAAAAGCACCGCACTAGCTTTACCTCCGTGGATCCGGAGTCGGCTCGCGATTCGGAGCTCCGAAGCTCCTCCAATGGCCGGATCTAGCTCCTTCTTCCTTCCTTGGCTCTCTACTTTCTCTAAGGTTTTAGAAAGCTAACCACTCATGAAAAGTGAGGGTTTCTAAGTCCAATCTCGGGTATATACCTTCAGGAACAACCCCCAGCCATTGGATCTCAAAATAAGAAAACGAACGGCTTTGATTCGGGACTGAAATGCCCAATCTGGACCGAACACGGCTTGGCACACGCCCGTGTCCAGGGCCGTGTGCCTCATTTGCCGTCAAAATCGGCTCTCCTGGAACCTCACATGGGTATCGAACACGCCCGTGTTCGAGCTGACACGCCCGTGTTCCACCTGACACAGCCGTGTGGCCAGTAGTGTACCCCCATCATTTTTCCCCGAAAACAACCCGAGCACTACACGGGTTCTAGAACACGCCCGTGTCCTTACCCGTATCACCTCAACACGCCTGGACCCCAGGCCGTGTACACGGTCTCGACACTCGACACTTCGTCGAGCGAAGATCGTCGACCTGTTGATACGGCATTGGACACGCCCATGTCCTAGGTCGTGTGCCTTGTCTCGACACAATGTCGAGACCAAAGTGTCGACTTCCCGGGACGAGTGTCGACACGGGTCGAAACACCCTGCGACACGCCCGTGTCACAGGCCGTGTGCCATATCTCGACACTTCGTCGAATGCAGAGTGTCGACTTCGCGGCTAAGTGTCGACACGGGTCGACACGCCCTGCGACACGCCCGTGTCATATGCCGTGTGCCCAGTCTCGATACATTGTCGAGACCAAAGTGTCGACTTCCCGTCTTAGTGTCTACACAGGCTTGACACGCCCTGGGACATGCCCGTGTCCTAGGTCGTGTGCCTGCAGCCAGAACCCAAACTGGCCCAAAACATCCCCCTTCGATCCTTTGTGTTTCGAGGCGTTACACATGACCCGAGGAGACAGGATGACCATGGCCGCCGGCAGGTAGTTTGTTACGGATGTCGCCAGCTCGAGCACATTATATTGGAGTGTCCGCATCGATTCCATCCTACTCCTCCTCCACCTCCAGTGGCCCCAGTACAGTACATTCGAGGCCGAGGACGAGGCCGAGGCTGGGGATATCATGACAGTGGACATAATCAGGAGCAGGTATACGCTTTGGACCTCACAGAGCATAGAAACTCTGAGGAGGTTATCACAGGTACTTAAGATTATTGTTAAACTTCTTTAGCTTTCTATTATATAGTACCTGGTACCATAGAATAACAATTCATTTTAATTTAAACAAACATCAGGCATAGTTATGATCAGCGGCAAGCCCGCTCATACCCTCTTCGACACGGGTACTTCGCACTCGTTCGTATCTAAGGCCTTCATAGATGCACTTGAAGGCGTGGAAAGATTTCAGGGACTAGAGATGAGGGTGCGTCTACCCGATGGGTCAGAACTACGGACCACTGCCATTGCGATATGGAGGCCGAGATTGGCGGCAAGGCATTTGAGGCGCCAGCAACTATTCTGAAGCTGCAGGACTTCGATTTGATTTTGGGCATGATATGGTTACATCGAAACCATGCTCAGATAGATTGCCCATCAAGGAGGATCACACTAAGGCGTGGCGACTCTCATGTCATCATCGAAGGTATTAAGCCTATCTCCCACCTATTGCTATCTTCTGTATAGGGTGTGAAGGCCCACGAGCAGGGAGAGGAGGTTTACCTTATCTGCTTTGAGATGGTGGGAGCAGATACTTCTATTTCAGATATTCCGGTGGTCAGGGATTTCTCTGACGTGTTCCCGGAGAAATTGCCCGGGCTACCACCAGCCAGGGACTTGGATTTCAGGATTCAGCTGGTACTGGGAGCGAGGCCAGTGTCCCGGGCACCTTACAGGATGGCTCTTAGAGAGTTGGCAGAGTTCAGGACTCAACTTCAGGAGCTAGTTGAGTCCGGATTTGTGCGGCCCAGTTCATCGTTGTGGGGAGCGCCAGTTCTCTTTATGAAGAAGAAGGACGGGTCGTTGCGACTATGCATAGATTACCGGGAGCTGAACCGGTTAACGGTACGCAATACCTACCCACTGCCTCGAATAGATGAGCTATTTGATCAGCTGCAGGGATCCTTCTGGTTCTCTAAGCTAGATTTGTGACCTGGTTACTACCAGCTCCGCATCCGGGAAGAGGACATACTGAAGACGGCATTCAGTTCACGCTATGGATTATACGAATACACTGTGATGCCGTTTGGGCTCACGAATGCCCTTGCCGCATTCATGAGTCTAATGAACCGTGTATTCGAGCCCTTCTTAGATCGCTTCGTGATTGTATTCATCGACGACATTTTGATCTATTCCCGGACTCAGGAGGAGCATACAGAGCATTTGACACGGGTCTTGCAGAGGCTAAGGGAGTCCCAGATGTATGCAAAGTTTTCAAAGTGCCAGTTCTGGCTACAAGAGGTGGCTTTCTTGGGGCACACTATCAGTGGGGCTGGATTAGCAGTGGATCCAGCCAAGATAGAGACAGTGAGGGATTGGCCACGGCCGAAGACAGCATCTGACATTCGCAGTTTCTTGGGGCTAGCAGGTTATTATCATAAGTTTGTGGAGGGGTTCTCGAGGATAGCACTCCCCCTCACGTCCTTGACGAAGAAGGATGCAGATTTTGTTTGGTTAGAGCAGTGCGAGATAGCTTTTCAGGAGCTGAAGGACCGGCTCATCTCATCCCCTATTCTTGCTCTTCCGTCCGGGAGTGAAGGATTTCAGATCTACAAAGATGCCTCTTACCAGGGGATGGGTGCTGTCCTGATGCATCATGGACATGTTATTGCTTATGCTTCAAGACAATTGAAGAAGTATGAGCATAACTATCCAGTACATGAATTAGAGCTCGGGGTTGTGGTATTCGCCCTAAAGATGTGGAGACATTACTTATACGAGATTCATTGTGATATTTATTCAGATCATAAGAATCTTAAATATATCGATACGCAGAAGGACTTGAACCTGCGACAGAGGAGATGGCTGGAATTCCTCTGCTACTATGATTATAAGATCCACTATCATCCGGGGAAAGAAAACACAGTAGCAGATGCTTTGAGTAGGAGGGCTGTCAATTCTATACCGGAGCCTCGGTTGATGTCTATAGAGCTGTTACGGATGATGGAAGACATGCATATTACCATGGTGTTTGAGACCAAACCAATGGTATATCGAGAGTACTTGAGCTCAGTGATCAGTGATGATGATATACGGGAGCGCATCCAAACATATCAGAGGCTAGATGTTGCATTAGAGCCGATTTTCAGTGCCCTGGAAAGGGGCAAGGTGGAGGACTACACGCTACAGGATGATCTTCTTCGATTCCGTGGATGCATTTTCATACCAGTAGGGGGCAGTATCCGGGATGACATACTAAGAGAGGCTCATTGCTCAAGATATTCAGTGCATCCCGGCATCACCAAGATGTGGGCAGATTTGCGGAGGATTATGTATTGGCCTGGGATGAAGAGGGAGATCACCCATTTTATGTCATTTTGCGAGACTTGTCAGCGCGTGAAGGCCGAATGTAAGAGCCCAGGAGGTTTGCTACAGCCACAGCCAGTCCCAGAGTGGAAGTTCGAGGATATTGCCGGACACCGCAATGCGGTACTGGACGTTCGTCACACCGATGGCAGTACGGTGCACCAGGCGGTTGTGAGGGTTAGAGGGGCCAGTGGGTTATTATACACTGCGGTCTGGAGGATGATCCCCGATAACGCACATCCGACCCAACAAGACTGACGGGTTGTCAGCAAAGTACGTACGCAGAGACTCTAGAGTGCACCTTGGACATGTATATAGGCGTATGAGAGGGGTCTAAGGTTTGGTAGTGTGCATACCGGCCTAGAAGTGAAGACGCCCGCTCCGTTGCTGTCGTAGCCACAGCAGTGGTACCCGAGAGTGATGCTAGCTCTCAAAAAGTGGGAACTAAAGTTCTGTGATCATAGAGTCATTGTGTGTGAGTTGCACTTGCATGTGCATAAATTGCATCATAACATTCATTCATATTAGGTCATACGCTTCATAGATCCTTATCATATAAATTAGTATGAGCTCTTTTATATGATAAGTTAAATTTCCTGGAAATCCTAACTTATATATTTGTATGGGCATTTATATAAGTTAGGGTACTTTTTTGATGGTAGATAGCTTTACCTTTCAGCTTTACTTTACCTTTCTGCTCTTAATTTCTGTTCTTTACTTCTTTTACTAATACTGCACTTTACTTACTTGTACTATATACTTAGAACTGCTAGAGTAGAATAATAATATCCATTATAACTGCTAGTTAGTTCTTGCATGTCACCTGTTTCCACCTTTGCTACCCCTTGTTGTCCTTCGCTTCGTCCTCCCGCTCGGTGCCTAGGAGTTGCGGGGCGAGGTACGGAGAGAAACGACTTAGTATTTTTGACTAATGGTCGGTGACCATACTATTTTAGGAGCTCATGGAGATGGAGCACTAGCACGACGAGGAGGCAGGACTTGAGGAGCAGATACCGCTACCACATACTACTACTACTGCGCGTCCTCAGGTGGGACGAGATTTGATATATTAGATTAGCTTTCGCTTTCATTTGAGAGAGAGAATTGATATGATGTACTGGGCATAAGCCCTTATTACTCTTTCATTTTGTACTCATTGTGGACTATATTTCTGTACTTTTCATTTCATATATATGACATGTACTCTGTGACTTGTGGACTAGTAGATTTGATATACTGCTATACTTCTTTTTCTCATATTGGCCTACAGGTTATATGATCGTAATAGCCGGCAGGATCGGCGTGTTGCGGTGTCGACTAACCCATGCGTTAGTGCCACCGTAAGACAGCGGTTCTAGGCATAAGACCCGGTAGCCCTCCTTGGTAAGGGGTAGGGGGGTCTTACAACCCATGCCCCAACGTACAACCTCGTGTACTCTTGGATGTGAGTGACATCTGACGATTCTACATTTTGGCCGACCAGTGGAGGAAACCAAACAGGGAAAAATATAATGTCCGGTCACCCGTGGTACCCATCTCCCTATCTCCTTGAGTCGTCGAACTTCCTGCACCGGTATGAACGGTGTGCGAAAGTGACTAACCTGCCATGATTTACCGCTTGCAATTTACAAGTAATCAGTTTTAATCAATTATGCGGGCACACACCGGGTCTGCGACGACCTGCCCTACTATGCTTCAAATAATTCGGGCAAGAGGTAATTGGCTCGACTTTCGACAAGGAGAGTAGGAGCACTTTTTGGTGCTAATCTTGAAGGAATATCTCAACTCTTGTTATCCCCAACTAACGCTCAACCTAACAAATAACTGCTAGTCAGAGTCAGACCCGTACTTAAGATAGTAAATTGCAGGAATAAAAGTGCGGTAATAAAAGCTCCTTAGAATATAAGTTGCAAAATTGAAATGCTGAAATGAAATATGACCAGTACAAAACTGGAGTAGTACTAAACTGAAAGAACTAAAAGTAAGTACTAAAAAAAATTGGACCAGTGCGAGACTTGAATAATACTTAGGAATGAACTTAAAGTAAATTAACATGTCCAATACGAGACTAGAAAAAGTGCTTAAAAGAAATGCACTGAACTGAAAGTAAGCAGGACTAGTACGTGACTAGAAGGAGTGCTTAAAATTAATGAATTGAATTGAAAGTAAGCAGGACCAGTACAAGAATGAAGTACTTAAAAAGAATGTAATGAACTAAAATAAATAAAGGAATTAGACCAGTGCAAGACTAAAATAAATCATAAAGAAAATGATTAGTAGTCCAATCACTCCATTATGAGGCTTTAGTTCCATCTCTGTTCTTAGGAGGCAAGTTCAGTTCCATATCCGTTCTCAGGAGGAAAGTTCAGTTCTATCTTCATTCACATGAGGCAATTTCTATTCTATCTCCAATCTCAGGAGGCAAGTTCAGTTCCATCTCTATTTACAAGAGGCAAGTTCAGTTCCAATTCAGTTTTTAGGAAGCTTCTTTAAGTTTCACCCATTATTAAGATCTGATAGTAATTCAATTGCACCTTTCAATCACAACTTAATCAGATTAGGAGGCTTAATATGAGTTACACATTTATTATTCATTTGAGAACAAACAATAACTCATTTGTTTGTGTCGGATCGAATCCGAGAATCTTGTTAGAGAGTGCATTATTCCTTGAATTTCCCCCTCAAAGATCATTTCTAAAACATGAGGGAAATTCTTCGCCTGAAATGAGGTTGGGCCTTATTCTACTTGAAGCTCGTATTTTCATCTTCAAAGTCCACTCAAATACCCGAGAGTTATTTTTAAAAAAATGAGGCACCTGGTGATTTTGCAAAAACCTCGAAATACCCAGAGTTAGAAATCTTGTCTCGATAACTCTCGTTGATTAATCAATTGAACTTAATATTCAATTTAGAAAGTGGTCGTGCACTCTGATTTTTATTTTGGAAGATTTTTGACCGCATCAATTTCCGAGCGCGACCCTTGGCTTCTAGAAATAAAAAAATCTTCATTTTTTATCCTAAGATTCCCAAATTTAACACAACCTTTAAGTGGGCCTAAAAAGAGCCTAGTAAATTTTCCAAAATATTTCGAGCAATTTTGGGCCTACAAATTGGCCAAATATTTCTTATTTAGGCTTTTTTAGATATCAATTCATAGTATTAAATTCTCAAAATTTTTGTGGAGATTTCCCTCAGCAAGGGGAATAAATTTTGAGTTCAAACCTTTTTCCCTAGAAGCTTAGATTTTTCTTAAAACAATCACCAAGTTTTTGTTTAATATTTGGTCTGCAATTAGCCAAATCAAACTGATCTTGTGGCTAAGATCGAGCCAGAAAGATAGTTTTATCCTTTTGTCCCCATAACAGACCAGGCATAGATCTGATGTAGGGGTATAAAAAGCCATGCATGATAGTAATTGAGGCAATCTTGGTTGTCCAATCTTCTGAGTGATGATCGGACAACAGCTGTTGTACGCTGGCGGTGATAGGCTCTGTCAATATCAGTCGGTGACTGGATCACTCTGACACATGTTGATGCGTGAAAAATGATGGGGAGAGAACAGGTAGAGGGTTACCGTCGTGGGCACCAACAATTAACACGGTGTGTTTGGTCTCACGGGCAAGGTGATAAGGAGATGATTGCGGGGTTGATGAGAAGGAAAGGAGAAAGATTCTGAGTGTTCGAGAGTGGAGCAAACGCATGTTCAAGGGTTGCGGGGATAGAGGAGAGGTTTGTTGAGAGCAGCCAGGAAGGCTGATGAAAGACGGAGAAGGTTGATGATCAGCAGAGAAGCATGATGATCAACAGAGAAGGTTGATCAGGAGAGAAGCTTGAAGATCAGCGGAGAAGCTTGATGATCAGCGGAGGAGGTTGATCAGTGGAGAAGCTTGATGATCAGCAGAGAGGGTTGATGATCAGCGGAGAAGCTTGATGATCAGCAAAGAAGGTTGATCGGGAGAGAAGCTTGTTGATCAGCAGAGAAGGTTGATCAGGAGAAAATCTTGATTATCAGCGGAGAAGCTTGATGATCAGCGGAGAAGCTTGATGATCAGCAAAGAAGGTTGATGATCAGCGGAGAAGCTTGATGATCAGCAGAGAAGGTTGATGATCAACAAAGAAGCTTGAAGATTAGCGGAGAAGCTTGATGATCAGCGAAGAAGCTTGATATCAGCGGAGAAGCTTGCTGATCAGCAGAGGAGGTGGATCAGGAGCTGTCGAGCTGACGGTTACTTTGATGGTTGAGCTCTGATGGTTGAGACCGAGAGAAGAGAAGAACAGAGGGGGCCGCAAACAGCGACAAGAATAGACTTCGCCCGCCGCGGGTCGAATACCACTCTTGCGACGGGCTTTTCCTTTAATCAAGAAACAAGATTACAGCTTACTAATGCACATTTACATGAGAAAGTAAAAAAGGGTGAAAAGGGGGAAGCTGGCAGCTAAGGAAAAAGTTGCCAAAGGTTAAGGAAAAGAGGCTGCTAGTAGGCCGCATGGCTTGAGGGTCAGCTTGCTGGCAGTGGCAGAGGACTGGGAAATTGAGTCTGCAGGTCTTGATGATCAATTGTGGAGGACTAGAAAACTGAGTCTGCAGGCCTTGATGATCAACGGTGGAGGACTGGAAAACTGAGTCTGCAGGCCTTGATGGCAGCTGCAGTTTTCCTCCCACACTCTCCTGCTCCCCAATGAGAGGTATAAGGGGCTATTTATAGGCCTAGGAAGATCTTCTAGAAGCGGGGCCCAGTTACGTCATCATGGAGACTTGTGCGGACTCGGCGAGCAAGCTGCCCGGCTTGGCGGATTGGGAGAAGGCAGGCCGCCTCTTTTTGGCTGCTAAGGCAGCAGAGGGGGCGGCTGAGACAGTAGAAGGGGAGGCCTAAGGAGCAGGCCGCCCCTGGGTAGCAGCCTAAGGAGCAGGCCTCCTCTTGGTGGAGGCCTAAGGAGCAGGCCGCCGCTAGGTGTGGTGGCCTGAGGTCTAGGCGACCTCTGGGGCTGACGGCCTGAGGAGCAGGCCACCCCTAGGTGGTGGCCTTAGGAGCAGGCCACCTCTTGGTGGCGGCCTGAGGAGCAGGCCGCCGCTAAGTGGGCCGGCCTAAGGTCCAGTCCTCCTCTGGGGCTGTCGGCCTGAGGAGCAGGCCGCCCCTGGGTGGCGGCCTGAGGAGTAGGCCACCTCTTGGTGGGGGCCTGAGGAGCAGGCCGCCGCTAGTGGTGGCGGCCTGAGGAGTAGGCCGCCTCTGGGGCTAGCGGCCTGAGGAGCAGGCCGCCCCTGGGTGGCGGCCTGAGGAGCAGGCCACCTCTTGGTGGTGGCCTGAGGAGCAGGCCGCCGCTAGGTGTGGCAGACTGAGGTTTAGGCCACCTCTAGGGCTGGCGGCCTGAGGAGCAGGCTGCCCCTGGGTGGCGGCCTGAGGAGCAGGCCTCCCTGTAGGGGACATGGAATCCCTCTGATAGCGAGCCAGAGAGTGAGTCCGCCGAGGCCGCGACGGTTGAGTTAGTCTAGGGTTGACGCCGGCTGGGTGACCTGGCGGACTGAAGGAACAGATCGTACAGATCACCCCCTATTGCTTTAGATTGCCTCCTGCTAGGAAAAATGTTGCGCGGTTAGCAGGCCTAATAATGCTGCCTGTGAGGGTGAGCTATGGGAACAGCCCACCATCCCGCAGGGCACACGGTAGCTATGCGACCTGGGCGGACAGAGAAATTTGTCCGCCTACACTTGGACTTGTCGCGAACTCCAGGGAGAACCTGGAGCAGGCCATGACTAGCAAGCTGGATACCTTGGGAAGGATCGCCGATTTCTTGGTTAACAAAATCCCCGCACTTTTTAAGTTCCGAAGGGAACTTTGAAAAAGTTGGAGACCCATGAAAATCGTGATCCACCCCAAAGGAAAAGGACAAGGGGGCAAGGAGAGATAGAACCTGGTGTCTTTCCTTAGGAGTTTGCTAATTCTTGTCTTTTTTCCTGCAAAGGAAAAGTTAGTGTAGGCATGTATGGAAGGTACATCCTATGTATACCTGAGTTTGCCTTTGCAAATTGAAGAAGGTGTGTCTTTTACTAAGTTCTGCAAAAATGAAGATGAGAGGAAAACATAGATGAATAATAACTTGCAAGTACCTGATTGAGGCTTGCAAGCATCTGTTATCCTCTTTAAAAGGAAGAGTAAGTAGCATGCGTGAAAAGAAAAATAAGTTGCAAGTACCTGAAGTGGACTTGCAAGCGTTTGGTAGTTGCTGTAAAAGAGAAATTAGACGCAGATATGAAAGTAAAGTAAGCTGCAAGTACCTGAAGGTAACTTGCAGGAATCTGCTAGTCTCTGCAAAAAGGAGTTAGAAGTGGATGTAACATATGAAAGTAAGTTGCAAGCACCTATGAAGAAACTTGCAAGCATCTGCTGATCTCTGCAAGAAGAGAGTTAGAAACAGATGTGGTATATGAAAGTAAGTTGCAAGTACCTGTGAAGAAACTTGAAAGCATCTGTTGATCTCTGCAAGAAAAGAGTTAGAGGCAGATGTGATATATGAAAGTAGGTTGCAAGTATCTATGAAGAAACTTGCAAGCATCTACTGATCTCTACAAGAAGAGAGTTAAAATCAGATGTGGTATATGAAAGTAAGTTGCAAGTACCTGTGAAGAAACTTGCAAGCATCTGCTGATCTTTGCAAGAAGAGAGTTAGAAGCAGATGTGGTATATGAAAGTAAGTTGCAAGTACCTGTGAAGAAACTTGCAAGTATCTGCTGATCTCTACAAGAAAAGAGTTAGAAGCAGATGTGGTATATTAAAGTACATTGCAAGTATCTGTGAAGAAACTTGCAAGCATTTGTTGATCTCTACAAGAAAAGAGTTAGAAGCATATGTGATATATGGAAGTAAGTTGCAAGTACCTGTGAATAGACTTGCAAACACCTGCTGATCACTGCAAAGAGAAGAGTGAGCAGTAGATATAGTATAATGAATTGAGCTGCAAGTACCTGAGCAGAACTTGCAAATGCTAACTGTTGATGAGATAGGATAGATGTGATCATATAGCAGAGGAAATGCTTAATGAACTCTGCTAATAACTGAATAGAGACCAAACCACAATAGTGATTTTCTTGCTACATTAGAGATGACATCTTTAATATGATGTCCAGATCAATAAAAAGAAATCATCTTAATTAGACTTCAATAGCATGGCTTGTTAATTAAGAGCCAGATTCATCGATCAATGATTGATGCCATTAACATTTGATAAGAGTAGTGAAGAGCTTATAAGTGATCATCTGATAGGTCTTTGAGCAAGCAATGCATATAAGACGAGAATAAGCAGAAATGATTGTTGGGAATCTTTTTGATAGGTCGGATTTAACCTGCTCACCTGTGAAAGAGGCAGTTGATAAAAAAGAGGACTATACTCGGAGATGACCAAGAAAGGTCATCACCAGTATAGTCCTACTTATAGCGGACTAGTTGTACTCCCTTGACATAACACAAAAGGGAGACATGCACAAAATCTTAAGAAGGAAACAACAGATACACTTCTCTCTTACCTCGTATACAACGTCACTGATCAATGAGACTAGTTGCATCAAGTGGCCTATAACATTGCTTGTCTGTGGAAAGATCAGCAGAGTTGTGGATCCAGCGAAGGCACGGATTGAGAGTACCATAGAGTGTTCGACCATCACAGTCATGAGATGATCAAAGAGACTAGTCTACGCTTGATCTCCATTGCTTGTCCAGCAAAGATCATCGTAACTGTAATGTATCCTTAACAAAGCATAGCAGAGCTAACACATGGGGCCTCCCTGGCGCACACTCTGTGTTAAATACCGGCTAGGATCCGAAGTCTGAATCCCACCATCGTAGATTGAACGGCTCCCACTGCACATACGTGAACACTCCCCACAATATGTGGTAGTCACGGTCGTTCCAGAGAACAATCTACAGAGAGAACAACAAGACTTGATGATATCTCATTGGTTCAGCGATCTCTTTGGCAAAGAGAAAAATATAGGAGGAAGCATTCCAAAAAGGGAAATGTGTCAGTACGGGATCCCTGATATAAATTTTATTGAGGTGCAAGAAGGAACACTTAGAAGTGCTTTGTAAAGAAAATGTTTGAAACATGAAGAGTGGAGTAAGAGTAACCAGTAATGAATGCAAGGGACTTTGGAGACTTATGGATGTGATGGGTCACCATTCTAGAGCAGATGTTGATATTTATGCTCCTTCAGCATTTCATGCACTAATTGTTGAAGAGCTCTGCAATCCTCTGTTGCATGACCCCCTTCACTATGATACTTACAGTATTGGTCAGAGTTTTTGACGTTTTGATCAGCAGTCTGAAAAGATCCCACACCACTTGGCTTGCTCTTCATGATGTGATTTGCCTCACCCAATGTGCTATCAACTTCAGATTCTTTGCTTGGGAAGAGACGTTGATGACGTCAGAAATATCTTCCTTTCTTCGCTTGTGATTGAAGACACTTTGGGGGAGACTTTGGAGGTTGTCCGATAGGGAGCAAAACTTCTTGGGCCTCTCTTCCTCTTAGTGGGAAATTCAGGCAACTTCCTTGGGTGATTGGAGGAGCACATGGTGGTATGAGTACTGAGTTTGCAGACACTCTCCCTTTGTTTAATAATTGGAAACTGCAAAGGGACTATGACCTGCCTAGATGGATAACTTGTCGGATAAGCATAAGGATCAAATGGTAGAAAAGTTGGTGGATTAAAATGTAAATTCCCCACTGCTGGATTGACTGTATCAACTGGCGGTGCTGCAGGTTGAGAGTCTAATAGCTGAATTATAGTGGCTAGGGTGTCATTGATTGCTGATATCTGTAGGGAAGCTTCCTGATGTGTCAGCAAGAGGGCTTCCTAGAGAGTGTCTTCGCTGGTAGGAGGAATGTTTTGAGAGGGTTGGCATTCTGACATGAGTAACCATTGATTTTCACCGTCTGTTCGGATCTTAAGGTCGCGTGATAACTATTGATGCACAAAAACCGATGGGGAGAGAAGAGGTAAACAGTTGCCATCGCGGGCACCAATAATTAACACGGTGTGTTCGGTCTCATGGTCAAGGTGATAAGGTGAGGATTGCAGGGTTGATGAGAATGAAAGGAGAAAGCTTCTGAGTGCTCGAGAGTGGAGTAAATGCTTGTTCAAGGGTTGCGGTGATATAGGAGAGGTTTGCTGAGAGCAGCCGGGAAGGCTGATGATTGGCGGAGAAGGTTGATGATCAGCGGAGAAGCTTGATGATCAGCAGAGAAGGTTGATCAGGAGAGAAGCTTGATGATCAGCGGAGAAGCTTGATGATCAGTGGAGGAGGTTGATCAGCGAAGAAGTTTGATGATCAACGGAGATGCTTGATGATCAGCAGAGAGGGTTGATGATCAGCAGAGAAGCTTGATGATCAGCAGAGAAGGTTGATAAGGGGAGAAGCTTGATGATCAGTAAAGAAGGTTGATGATCAACGGAGAAGCTTGATGATCAGTAGAGAAGGTTGATCAGGAGAAAAGCTTGATGATTAGTGGAGAAGCTTGATTACCAGCAGAGAAGCTTGATGATCAATAGAGAAGGTTGATGATCAGCGGAGAAGCTCGATGAACAGCAGAGAAGGTTGATGATTAGCAGAGAAGCTTGATGATCATCGGAGAAGCTTGATGATCAGTGAAGAGGCTTGATGATCTGCGGAGAAGCTTGATGATCAGTGGAGGAGGTTGATCAGGAGCTATCGAGCAGACGGTTACTTTGACAGTTGAGCTCTGATGGTTGAGACTGAGAGAAGAGAAGAACAAAGGGGCCCCTAACAGCGACAACAATAGACTTCGCCCACTGCAGCTCGAATGCCACTCTTGCGACAGGATTTTCCTTTAATCAAGAAACAAGATTACAGCTTGCTAATGCACCCTTACATGAGAAAGCAATAAAGGGTACAAAGGGGAAAGCTGGCGGCTAAGGAAGTAGTTGCTAGATGTTAAGGAAAAGAGGCTGCTAGTAGGCTGCACGACTTGAGGGTTAGCTTGCTGGCAGTGGCGGAGGACTGAAAACCTGAGTCTGCAGGTCTTGATGATCAACTGTGGAGGATTGGAAAACTGAGTTTGCAGGCCTTGATGATCAATGGTAGAGGACTGGAAAACTGAGTCTGCAGGCCTTGATGCAGCGGCAGTTTTCCACCCACTCTCTCCTACTCCCCAATGAGAGGTTTAATGGGATATTTATAGGCCCGGGGAAGATCTTCTAGAAGCGGGGCCCAGTAAAGTCATCACAGAGACTTGTGTAGACCCAGTGAGTAAGCTGCCCGGCTGGGCGGACTGGGAGAAGGCAGGCCGCCTATTGGGGCGGCTAAGGCAGCAGAGGGGGAGGCCTAAGTAGCAGGTTGCCCCTGGGTGGCAGCCTAAGCAGCAGGCCACCTCTTGGTGACGGCCTGAGGAGCAGGCCGCCGCTAGGTGTGGCGGCCTGAGGTCCAGGCCGCCTCTAGGGCTGGCGGCCTGAGGAGTAGGCCGCCCCTGGGTGGCGGCCTGAGGAGCTGGCCACCTCTTGGTAGCGGCCTGAGGAGCAGGCTACCACTAGGTGTAGCGGCTTGAAGTCCAGGCCACCTCTAGGGCTGGCGGCTGAGGAGCAGGCCGCCCCTAGGTGGTGGCCTTAGGAGCAGGCCACCTCTTGGTGGCGGCCTGAGGAGCAGGCCACCGCTAGGTGTGGTGGCCTGAGGAGCAGGCTGCCTCTAGGTATGGCAGCCTGAGGAGCAGGCCGCACCTGGGTGGCAGCCTGAGGAGTAGGCCACCTCTTGGGGGCTGCCTGAGGAGCAGGCCGCCGCTAGGTGTTGCGGCCGAGGTCCAGGCCGCCTCTAGGGCTGGCGGCCTGAGGAGCAGACCACCCCTGGGTGGCAGCCTGAGGAGAAGGAGGCCCCTGTAGGGGAGATGGAATCCCTCTGATAGCAAGCCGGAGAGTGAGTCCGCCGAGCCCTTGACGGTTGAGTTGGTTTAGGGTTGACGCCGGCAGGACAACCTGGCGGACTGAAGGAATAGATCAAACAGATCGCCCCCTGTTGCTTTAGATTGCCTCCTGTAAGGAAAAATGTTGTGTGGTTAGCTGGCCTAACCGCGCTTCCTGCGAGGGTGAGCTATGGGAACAGCCCTCCATCCCGCAGGGCACGCAGTAGCTATGCGACCTGGGTGGATAGAGAAATCTGTCTGCTACACTTGGACTTGTCGCGAACTCCAGGGAGAACCTGGAGCAGGCCGCGACAAGCAAGCTAGCTACCTTGGGAAGGATCATCGATTTTTGTGTTAACAGCACGGACCTCGGCCAACGAGCTATTGGGCAGTGGTCCGGTGGCCTGGCGCTACCGACCAATGCCATAAAACTTCATCCCGAGTGCGAGTGGCGCAACTTGCTCGAATCCCGGTGATGTCGCACAACCCCGCCTCTTGGGTGGCACACCGGTCGCAATACCACCCCTGGCTGGCATGTCGGGGGTGAGGCTTCCCTATGGCGGTGTTTTGGCAGCCAAGCGCTGTCTGTATCCTCCACAAAAACAAAAATAGAGGATAATATACTCTCAGGTGTCGTTGGAGCGGCAAAATCTGGTGGCACCACAGCCATCCGCTACCATGGATGAACTTCCCCGAGAGTATAACACCCTTCCAGTGCCACCACCAATGTTGGGAAGGGTTTACTACTCGCAGAAACCACCAGACCTAGAGCAAGGCTCAGGTGGCACCGATAGTGCTCCGATTTCCAGGAGGTGCATGCAATATGTCAAGGATATGAGGAAAGGGGAGCGAGAAGTTTTCACCTGAGTTAGAGGAGATCGGGAAGGTCCCGGCCGGGCTGCCATTAAAGGTGGTTGAGGAAGAAGACGACAGAGTGGTTTTTCGGTGAGCAGGAGCTTAGGCAAAGGGGGGTATTGCTCTCCTAAGGTGTGTTTGAGGAGAGTAGGAGGGTAAGGGCCTTAAATTGATGCTTAGGGGTGGGGGTGGTAGCTAAGGATTGGGAGTAATATGGGACTAATCCTATTAGAAGGAAGTGAGCTCCTCCGCACTACAACTGGCTGGACAGCTGACACTAATCAAAGTTTCTAGTATAGGACATGTGGCAAGCATCCAAGGGGAGGGGTTAATGGGCTTGCGCTTGGGAGTGAGGACGAGGGGAAGAAAAGAGGGTTGGTCCTCACCTTGGCCCATAGGACATCTTGAAAGTCTTCAGTTTCAAAAATAGCTAACACCTAGAGGGGGAGGGGGTGAATAGGTTTTAGGTCTTTTTAAAACTTTCTCCTTACTTTGGTTTGTTGTGAGTTAGATTAAGATAGCTTTCAAGATCACACAACGAGCACATAAGAGACTTATAGTGGTTCCCAAGATTATGGGTACATCCACTATCCCTCCCACCATTCTAACACGTGTTAGATAGGGCCACTTCTCCAAACTCGGCTCCTAAAAGCCTACAACTCAGATAACTCAGGATCTCTCAGTCACCTCTAAGACCTACCCAAGGAACAAAGCCCTACCACTAAAAGCCAGCAGAGCTCCTATAGCTCAGTGATCCACAGACCACCTACATTAGACTTATCACTAAGTCCCATAACTCAGGCTATGAGAATACCCCTACCACTCAGAGAGAATGACTCTCCTACCTCAGGTCAACATCTCTACAGCTCAGATCCAAACTTAGATCCAACCGCAGATTCACCACTTGAATCCTACCTCAGATCTACAGAAGATCCTACACTCAGCCTTTATATATATTAGGCTCACACTCAGATCAAATGATCCTATAGAGAGAGTAATGGTTTGTTGATGATATTTAGACACCATAGAAATATTCTCTATATCTTCCTCCTTCTGTGCTGAGATAACTCAGTCTAGTCTTCTTCACAGCTCTAGAAAGTGTTCTTCAGGAATGATTAGGTTGAGCTTGTGAAGTAGCTGCAGTTAGGCCTTGCCTTTGCTGCTTCTTCTTTCTCAGAGATGTATCTCTCATCTTGCTATTGAGGATGAGAAATACAACACTAACTTATTAGAACTTTCAGATCAGTAGTTTGAATAACTTCTATTGGCTCTGCAATAATGTAGAGAGGAAGAAGATGAAGTTCAACACTTCCCAAAAAGTTTTTTTTCTTCTCAGTAATCTGATCTCATTTTCTATCTTGCCATCCAACGACTCTTTGATCCTTGGGCCTACTTGGATTTGGTAGATGTAATCTTGCTTTTGCTTTAAATACAGTAATAGGTGCATGCAATGTCGTTTGTCGTGCATGCAATATTTTGAATTTCTGCTGACGTCAGCACCTGTGGACTTAGTCTATTTCAGACAATTCATCATAGGCGTTGAGTGAACAACCTTCACTCAGCGCTAAAACACTTCGCCAATTATCCTGTAGTACTAGATGTCAAATAATCAGTATTTACTTGAAGAATATAGACATTAGCTGTCTTAACTGATTAGGCGTTGAGTGAATCTTCATCACTCAACACATTTGGACTTAGCCGCATTTCTTCTATATGAAGGCATTGAGTGATGCTTATGCACTCTATGCTTTCTGCCTTAACTCACTATCTTGATGAGGCGTTGAGTGAACTACCTTCACTCAATACTCCTGTACTTAGTATAATTTCTTGTTGAGCTGGCATTGAGTGAACATCCTTTACTCAACGCATCTGGACTTAACCGGAATTTCTGTCTTCAACTTCTGAGGCTTTGACTGAACTTTATTCTGTCAACGCTTTCTTCTTAAGGCATCGAGTGAACTGCCTTCACTCCACGCTTATGGACTTAGCCAGAATCCTGCTCTGATTCTCTGATGCTTTGACTGCTTGAGCTTGACTCAACGCTTCTGTCTTTAGGCGTTGTGTGAACTGGCTTCTCTCAATGCTTTTGGACTTAACCACATTTCTACCTTGGAAATAGTTATGCTTTGACTGTCCATGCTTTAATCAATGCTTCTTATCATATGGCATTGAGTGAACTACCTTCACTCACTACTTTTGTACTTAACCATATTTTTGCCTTGGAAACAGTTGGGCTTTGATTGTCCATTCTTTACTCAATGCTTCTTGTTATCTTGAGTTGAGTGAATTGTCTTCACTCAACGCTTTTGGACTTAACCATATTTCTTCCTTGGAAATTGTTAGACTTTGACAGTCCATGATTTACTCAGCATTTTTTGATATCTGGCGTTGAGTGAACTGCCTTCAATCAGCACTTTTGGACTTAACCATATTTCTGCCTTGGAAACAGTTAAACTTTGACTATCCATGCTTTATTCAACGCCTGTGGACTTAGATAGATTTTTGTCTTTCCTGCATTCTTCCTTGTGTCCACCTGTCACTATTACTTAAACAACTTGTCTAATCATTGAAACAAGTAATCACCTGTATACAAATAACTTATTACAACCATTAGTTACACACATGTGTATGTCATTGTATAGTTGGCCTTCTTCAAATCAGGGACATTGGGATCAATGGACCCAACAATCTCCTCCTATTTGAAGAAGCCAAAACCTTAGACAATGATATACACCACCATAGATGCAGTAAATATAACAAGCAAAGCATTATAGTCATGGAAATAATGAACACACATACAACAATATGATATTCATTTAATAGAAGGATTAATGTATTTCAAGTGTGCATAATACAAAATTTAGCACATTCCTTCATCCCTTTAAGTGGAATAAGAAATTTTTCAAGTTTTACATTCCCTTATCACTATGCCACTGCTCCTTGGTTTCTTGTCTCCAGCCTTAGCTTTAACTTATGATTTCTTTTCCTTTTGTCTTGGGAAGTAACTGTAAGGCTTTGGAATGTACTTTGTTGGCTCCACTGTATCATGAAGCAATGTGCCCGCCTTCTTGTCTCTTCTGAATTGCCTTCTATCATTTTCACTCTTTTCCATCTTTGCCCATTCAAGGGAGCTGTAGATCTTTCCCCTTTTAGCTTTATGTGACTTGATCTGATCCCAGGCTCATAGAATGATGGTCCTAGATTGTGGACTCCATTGTTCAAAATCTGGCATGGCTTCATCTGTTCCCTATACCTCTTTTTACTCAATCTGACATCCTCTTCATCAACAGATTTGCCCTTGGACCTCATAATCTGGTCAATAGTGGGGATAAATGTAGGAACAACAACTTGTAATGGTTCAGCACCCTATGTACCCTCTTTAGTATACTGAGCACCATGTTGAATAGCAGTCTAATCTACACTCCGATCATAGTGATACTGGCCATCATACTGGTACTGATTATCATGATGATCCATCTACCCTAGATTCAGTGCCCGTTGAACTTGTTCAGGAACCATGGGGATGTTGTCATACTGAACTTGATCCAGGAAAAAGGATCCTTTTATAACATTTGACACCCATACAATATTCTTTATATTGGACCTGATTATCTACTACTCCCCCTTTTTGGCTTCTTCAATAATTTCCTTTGTCTGGGAGGAACTGACCTTAGATAACTGCACATCAAGTTGAATTACTCCTATTGTAACCTGGTTCTTGACTTGCAACATGTGATCATCTAGGAGTTTGGTGCAGGCATCCAGTTTAGTTGTTAGAGTGGTTGTTTGTCTTTCCCGTAGTACTTTGTGAAAGAATTGATTTCAAGAATTTCTAAACACCTAGAGGTGGGGTGTGTGAATAGGTTCAATTCTTATTTTACTTAGATAGTTAATAATTTGATCACAGCACAGATAAATTCTACAACTATCACAGTATGCACACAGATTTATATTGGTTCCCCAAATGATGGGTACATCCACTTTCCCCCTCCGCCTATCAAGCTATACACTAGATTCGGCCAAACTTCCTTCCACCTTCTTAGATTCTCAGATCTTACAACTCAGAACCCAAACTAGTTCCTCCAGCTCACACTTCAACAAGTGCGATAACTCAGGCTCTTCCGAAGAACCCTACCTCAGAGTGAATCCACACTCCTATCACTCAGTCAATCAAGCCCTACCTCAGCCTTTATAATCACATGCTTACAACTCAGAGATTGAAATCTCTTACACTCAGATCTAAAATAGATCTTATAGAAAATTGATTAAGTGAATGTTTCTTCCTTCACCCAGATAGAGTGAGGTGAGAAAATCTTGATCAGACCTTGATGGATCTACTTTCTCTAGATCTTTGTTGTAATGAATCTGATTCAACCTGACTTAGCTTATTCAAATCTTCTTGAAAGAGTGAACCTAGGTTGTATCTTCATGAGAAGTTGGTGTAGATCCAGCTTCTTCCTCCTTGCAGAATTAAATTTGTAATCTCTGACAGATCTGCTATGAAGCTATCCCCTTCTCTAATTTTGAATCAGAATCTTCTCGTTGTACAGGATTCCGTGAATTCTTCTTGGAGAATTACTCTTTAATTTCTCTCTATCTTTTGTTGTTAATTTTCTCTGATAGCGTGGATCTATTTATAGATCACATCAGAGGCAACCAGCTGATCCTGTAGTTGACTGACATCTGACAGTTCTGACATGTCTAATAGGTCGTGACAATTCTGGTAGCTGTCAAGTCTTCAGTCTTGAGATTTGGCACTTAGAGTAATTTAACTCAGCTGAATGTGTCCAGACATAAGGATAGTATGTGTCGACATAGATGAAGTATGTGTCGACACAAATACCCGAGTGTCGACACACTTCCTTTAGTGTTGTCGACAAACTTCAGAAACTGTCGGCATAGCTCTCCATTCAGTCTCAACACTGCCTTTATAGAATGTGTCGACATACTTCAGAAAACAGTCGACACAACTCTTCATCAAGTTCTCGACACAGCCTTTGTAGAATGTGTCGACATAAGTCCTGTGTGTCAACACAGCCTCTCCAAATGTCGACCCAAGTCCTGGATGTCGACATAGTTGCTTCTTTATAATTGTCAATACAATAATGTCTAAATGTGTCGACACAAGTTATGTCTGTCGACACAGTTGATGTCGACTTAAACTCTGGGTGTCAACACAAGTCCTGTGTGTCGACAATGACTTGCTTCGTGTCTTGACACAGCTCCTTCAAAGGTGTGGACACAAAATAATTATCTCGACACTTTTGTACTTTGAATATTTTCTGCATTCTTCTGCCTGCACAAACAAACTCAATACACCATCAAATACAACCTGATGTATATCATTGAGTTAGGTGAGGCTTCTCCAAATCAGGTACACAATTTCCAAAGTACCCAACAATCTTCCCCTATTTGGAGAAATCATAACCCATAGTCGATAATATACACCAATATAACAAAAATGATAAGCATGATATATTCAGACATTTCAAACAAAATTATTCAAGAGCAGAGATAGTATGTTACACACATATATTCAAAATGAAATATCTTAAGGAAAATCATGTAACTCAGAGACATAGATATATAGACTATTGTCAACCCAGAATTTCATTCTCATATAATCAAAGTGAGATTAAAATGTTCATTATTATATATTCAAACTCTAGAGCCTAGTCAATCTAAAACTAAGGTTGCTCAGGTTCCTTGATGACAATCCCTTTGCCTGGTTGAATAGAAGCTTTAACTTCAGCTTTAGTATCAGAAACAGGATTCATACCCTTGATGTCTTAGGACTTAAGTTGAGCAGCTTTCAGTTTTTTCCTTTCAAAGTAATGGAATGGTTTTGGGAAGTATTTGCTGGGCTCTATGGAGTTTGCAGGGATTCCTCCAGCCTTCAAGTCCTTCCTGAATTTGTAGATTTTCGCTTGTTGAGCAAGATATTTATCCCATTCCTATTTGGAGTACCACTTATCCCTGTCATATTTATTGTCAGCAACTGAATTCCATGCAGTTAAAATTATGCTTCTGGAGGTTGGACTCCTTTTCTCAAAATCAGGCCTAGCCTTAGCCTGTTCTCTGAATCTCTTCTTGGATATTTGGGCCATTTAAGTAAAATAGAGTCAACCTTGTTCACTTTTTAACAAATTACTAGCAATTTGTCCAGTGGATGGCTGTACATATTCTGGACAGCCTATTGAGTTTCTTCAAACTCATAAGGGGGATATATGACTTGAGTTACTTCATGTTGCATCACCTTCAAGAATGCAGGTGGGATCCAGATTCTGCAGTGTTATTATCATCACATAAGGGTGGATATCCCAAGATAGCTCTGATACTGTTAGATACCCATTTTGCATGTTCAGAGCTAGCTTGAACAAATACCCTCTCCTCCTTTATGACTTCTCTATGAATATAATCTCTGAGATCATTCTTTTCAAATCTTATTTGATCTGTAATATGATAGTTACCAGTTGTATAATAGTCTTTAAACTTCTTGACTAGAGCTGAAATTGCAGACTCAGAAGTTTGTATAGCAGTAGAATTTGTTGCCAAATCTAGTTTAATCTATTCTTCTATAGCAGATACTTTGGTGTTCATATTGGCTTCGATGGCAGCGGTTTGTTCATCCAATTTAGTCAGAGTGATGGTATGTAGTTCCATCAAATTCTCATTCAGTCTTTTCTGATATTCCAGAATAATTCCTTGCTTGACAACCAGATCATCTATTTCAGCTTTAGTGGAATGTTGCTGTTTGGTAAGATATACTACAACATTGCCTCCCTTATCGAAGCAATCTATCATTTCTTTCTTAAACATATTCACCTCAAAACTTATAGATTTAATATCCTGTGCCAAATTGAACTGCAATTCCTTGTGTCTTTCATCTACATACTTTTGTAGTGCAAGTCTTTGCTCTTCAAGTTTGACTCGCAGCAGTACTAGCAGGGAATTAAAATCGATTGAAGGAGCAATAGAAGAGGAACCAGCCTTTAAGGCTTTCTTATATCCAGAACTCTTTTTCTTTCACTCCAGAAACTTACTTTTCGTAAGTACTGATGCTGCTTCCTCATCTTCAGAATCAGAGGATATCTCAAGTTCCACCGTTGTGCCTGGAACATCTACATCTAGTCTTGGGGCTAGGTCTGGTGCCTCTACCTCAACTCTTGTAGTAGTTTGTGCATCTATAGAAATATCTTCCTTGTGTACTTCTTCTTGCTCCCCCTGGAAGTCAATTTCTAAATCTTGAATTACTTCAGTCTCAGGAGCCTGAGGTTTTTCTGGCAGATCAGGAATATGCACATCCTGTGCCTCTCTTTCAGAAGGGTTAGCATGTGTGTTGATGTCATGAACCACTTCCTTTATAGTGAGGTTTACAGTCTCACTATCTAGCTGGGCTTCAATGATAGTTTCTTCATGGACTGATATCTCTCGATTATCTGCCTGATGGACAGTCTCCCCTGGATTTAAACTTAAGTTCTAGGTGTATGAGTTGGAGACTTACTGGGTAGGTCAGTGTTCTCTTCATCAGAACAGAATTCAATTCTCTCTTCTGAGTCACTGGAGGACTCCTCAGCTTGCATTGTATCTCTCTTTGATGTTGTGACCTATTTGTACTTCTTCTTTGGTGCCGGGTATTCCTTGGATAATACTCTATCCCACCTATAGAGGATTCTTATATCCATTCTCCTCATATGATTAATCTTTGAGCCAACAATCTGGATAAGCACCTCAGGTTTGCTGGCTGCCAGATACAGACTCAAGATTCTGCCCAAATTTGGCTTCTTAATACTTTCCTTAATCTTATTAAAGATTACAACAATCCAGTTAGTCTTTACCTGGAAGATGACTCTTATCATGAGGCTGAACATGTGAGAAGAGATCCTACCATGCCCCCCAGTTTTGCAGAGAACAACCTTCCCAATAATCTCAGACAGAAACTTCCCTTTGGAGCTCATCCCTTCCTAGTCATAGATGATCCAATGTTTGTGGTTGAGGGCAGCCCACACCATTTAAGGGCTTCAACAGTCAAATTTGAATCAACCTCAGTCTCTTCTTTTATCCTTGGAAGTTGAAGGGATTTACTCAGTCTTTTGAGTGTTATTTTTACCATCTCACCATAAACAGTAGACTTGATCTTATTCCTCTTTGAATTCAATGTAGCGTTGGAATAGAATTCAAGAACTTCCTTCTTCCAAATACTTGTCGATTCAGAAACAAAATAATCCAGTCCGGCTTCCTGGATTAGGTCCACAACCATCTTGATTTCTTGTTAAACAGCATTAAACGCCCCCCCCCCCCCCCCCCGAATGGGCTCATAACCTTCATTAACGTTGTTGTCCAACCTGGGCGCCATTGGAGATGAGAGAAGTGAAGTAGAATAAAAGAAATAAGAATTTATTTTCGACACAGATGGTTTAGTCTCGAGATTTTTCAGAATGTAGTTGGCAGGGTCTCATTTCCACCTATTTATACTTTTCGAAACAGGGAAGGTCAAATGGAGGGCGGAAATTAGAGTTGCATATGTCGACATAATTTTGATTGTGTCGACACAGAATGCTAAGTCTCGATAGAGAGTTGAGGGTTTCGACAACTCTATGTGTCGATATTAATTTCTGAGTGTCGACACAGACAACCTTATGTGTCGACACCAACATCTAAGTGTCAACAACTATATGTGTCGACACCAATTTCTGAGTGTCGACACAGTCTTATTTTTGTGTCAACACCAACTTCTGAGTGTCGACACTGACTACTTTATGTGTCAACACTAATTTACTTAGTCATATGTTGAGTAGAATTTTTCTTAATTTACCATCCTATTCGAGGTTCAACATGCCTAATTATATTTTAAAGTAATTGAATTTACTTTCATCTAGAGGTTTAGTGAATATATCAGCTACTTGAGTATCAGTAGAAATAAACTCTAAAGTTATGTCCTCTTTATCAACATGTTCTCTAATAAAATGGTATCTAATTTCAATGTGCTTTGTTCTATTATGTGAAACAGGGTTTCTAGCAATTGATATAACACTAGTAGGATCACAATATAATGGAGTTTTACTTATCTTGATGTCATAGTCTTCCAGTTGATGTTGTATCCATAGCAACTGAGCACAGCAACTTCCAGCTACAATATATTCTGACTCTGCTGTGGATATAGCAACACTTGTCTGCTTTTTACTATTCCATGATGTAACGCCCCGAAAATCATTTCGAGTTGGTCGTGCCCTAGAGAATTTTTGTTGCATGTATAGGGGTACACGGCCTAGGACACGACGTGTCCAAGGTCGCGTGGTTCTTTGTGTTGGTCGGTTGTATCCAGAGAAGGACACGGCAGGAAACATGGAATCATGACATGGGCTTGTCAAAAGACACGGGCGTGTCAAAAGATACGGGCATGTGCATACCCGTGTCACCACATGTGTTTCCAAGAGTCGTGTCGATTGGCGTGGCGGTTACTGGTGACACGGCCCCAGTGCACGGGCGTGTCGGAAACTGACACGGGAGTGTCAGGTTGAGACATGGGCATGTCTCTACCCGTGTCCTCTTCTCTGCTCGACGATCGTGTCTGGATCTAGGCACATGACCTGGGACACGGTCGTGTGCGAGGCCGTGTTCGGCCCAGGATTGATGATTTTTGGGCAGATCTGAGCCGTTCGTTTTCTTTAATTAAGATCCAACGTCCCAGATGTGTTCCTGCTCTGATAAGGTCGGGAATGGAGGTTAAACTCCTCATTTTCTCTTCACCATTCTCTTTCTAAGGTGTTGAAGAGAGGAGGAAGGAAAGGGAGGATTCCGGCCACCGGCGGAGCATCGAAGCACCGTTTTGAGAACCGAGAGCGGATCCTCGGATGAAATTCCATTGTGAAGCCTTCTATCTGTATAGTTTTTCCATGGCGCAGAAGCGTACTACAAGGGTAACGATTCTCTACTTGAGCATGTGAAGCTCTCCTTCTTTTGCATAAGGAAACCCGCTCCCACGAGTGTGCGGTGAGTATGCGGTGTTCCTTGGGGTTGACAGGAATAGTCCCCCTTGTGTTACATATAGAGTCCGGAATTGAAGTACGGACATAGGAATTATGTGTGAAGCCTACCCGGATATGTTGGTCTGGATCGGTGATGTTGCATATTGTATGGTTTGCCGGAGAAGACTCCGTGTTTTGTGTTTTCGGGTTTCTACATGGTAGATTGCAGTAGGGATTCTTGGGGATTAACTCCAAGGCGCACCCGAAAAACTGAGCGGAAACATAATTCTACTAATTTGGCATCCTAGGAGCCGGCCTTGTACATAACTGGGTTATGTGTTGTTTGGATTGTGGAGGGATCCGAGAGAAGCTTGGCTTGTGCGTACGTCTTAAGGTGTACTACGCATTTTGAGCAACAACCAAGTGGAACCGGACTCGGGCTATGTGGTTCGGTGCGAGAGACCCAAAGAGGGACTGACCATTGGCATAGTTGTGAGCCTTAGATAGTGGTTAGAAAGGCTAAAATACTCACGTTGTTGCCATCCCGGGGATGGTGGTGAAGCCACGTAATTGATCGGATTCACCGTTAATGTGCCCTGAGTGCACGGGGTGTTTGGGCCGTGAGAGCCTACACCTGTGGCATAGTACATTTGCACTTTTATTGTTTAGCTGGTCTTACGAATTGCAGGGAAGGAGCACCGCCGTCCCGAGTAAGGGGCAGGGTCGTTATAATTTGGTCAGCTTTGGCTGACCGTTGCTTTGTTTGCCACCGTGCGGTGGAATGTTGCTTGCAGGTGCCGCGGAGCCGAGTTCTAAATAGCGGTCAGAAGCCGATGTTGCTGAGCTGGCCCTCGAAGGCCCAAGCGAATAGTTGTATTGTATTTCTATCATGTGTGGTCGGCCTACGAGCCAATGTATGGAAAACACTACTTTGTTAAGTGAAACTCTTGTAAGGCCATAAGGCCAAATACTTTCTTTGTATTTGTTATTTCATTCCTGTGGTAGTTGTGGACATTCATGTTAGTTGATATATTAATTATGGGTTCTTTATAACTTTTTAAAAGCTTCCTCTAGAATGCTTTGTGTAGGACGAATAGTTATAATTGTTTGGTTTTGATATTTTTATGTAACCCTTCCGTCTGTGCGTGGTATATGGCGTCGGGTTCCAGCTGGACCTTCTATTATATGTCATACGACGGATGGAGGTGTTACAATTTGGTATCAGACTTTGGTTCCGGTCAACTTAAATGAATTCGTGGTCGAATTCTTTTAAGGGGTGGTGAGCACATGTGTGCGTCATCGTTATAACATCAAAAAGAACCCATGAATGTCCACTTAGGAATGAAAAATACGCTTGTTTTATGGAATCTGAGTGTTCCAATGATTGTTTTTAGAAATCTATTTGTCGTCTAATCAAGGGTCTTTGCTATTATAGGTGGCTAGGAGCGGTGCTGGGAAATCGGAACGCCCGCAGTCAACGGAAAGTGGTGCACCGAGGGACGTGCCTACAACACCTCTTTAAGCGGAAACCATCAGATTGGTTGCTAAAGTAGTCGTTGCTATGATAAATGCCCAACCTGCTGGGCAAATCCATCAAGTACCGCCTGTTAATGAGCAAGAACCGATTAGGTCGGCAGAGCCGGGAGTGGTAGAGCGTGCAGCAGTTGATCAGGTAGCACCAAGGAGAGCTACGGAGAAGCAGCTCAAGCATGTAATGAGATTTAATCCTCCAAGGTTCTATGGGATTGGAACGCCAACTCAAGCTGAGGATTGACTCTCTACGATAAAGAGGGTCTTGACGGCCACAGAAACTATTGAGTGGCAGAAGACCACCATAGCGAACTTCCTATTGGCTGGTGAGGCGAGGCTATGGTGGGACGAGTTGGAGGTTCATCTCTTAGTGGGAAGGCAACTTGCGGATGTGCCTCTGAAGGAATTCTCAAGGTTGTTCTTGGCCAGATATCTACCCTCTGCTCAGAAGCTTGAGATGGAGAATCAGTACCTTCGTCTGACTCAGGGAGGCAGAAGCGTGGATGAGTATCTCCACGAGTTTATGCGGTTGGGTCGTTATGATGGTGCTATGTTTACAGAAAAGGAGCGGAATACAAACCGATTCTATTAGGGTCTACGTGGTGACCTTTAGCTTCTCCTTGCTGGGCCTAAGGCGTAGGGCTTCCTAGCCTTGGTTAATTCGGCCCGGTCATTGGAAAAGGTCGTGAAGAAAGTGCAAGAGAAGAAGGATCCAGGGGAAAAGAAGTCAGAGTTCAAAGTGCCAAATGAAAAGTCGGGTTTCCGCAAATGGAACAAGAAGTCGAAGACTTCGAACTCAACCCCTTCGTTTGGTGTGACAGGGGAAACCACAAGTCGAGTCCAAGGAGCATGCTATAACTGCGGAAAGATGGGCATTTTGCTCATGAGTGTTGGAGCGGACGTGCAAAGTCTGAGAGGAAGCCTGGAGCAACCTACGAAGAAAAATGGAAGGCGGTGGAGTCAACCGCATCCCACCATGCTCCATCCCAGCCTAGAGTCTATAACCTTTGTCTGCAAGAGGACATAAAACAAGCTGACGTGGCGACAGATATGAGTTAAATTATAGCAGTTTAACTTTATGTAGTTGTTACCATTTTATATGTTAGCTTACGTTTGTTTGTGCTAGGCTTCGTGTTGATTTTTGATTGTCCGGCGAGAGCCCTATTTTATACGGGAGCTTCGCATTCCTTCTTGTCCGAACGATTCGTATCACACATTGGATTCCCTTCCTCGATGGCTAAAGACAAGTTGGATATGTTGTTGCCCAATGGGTGCCCAATGCGCGCGGATAGAGTCTGTGTGGTTAAGATTCGGATTGGGGATCATGAGTTTGATTTGCAAGTGTCGGTACTGCCGTTAGCGGAGTTCGACGTAATTTTTGGTATGGACTGGCTCTCGGAGCATCGAGCATGTATTGATTGCAACCGAAAAGAGGTTAAGTTGGGACTGAATACTGATCGGGAGACTACGTTCGCGGGCATGAAGGGTTCAGGTAAGGTTTTGATGTCGGCCCTTCAGGTTGTCAAGGCAGTTCAGTCTGTGGCAGAGCTGTTTGTCACATTAGTCCAGACTTCAATGCCTAAGCGAAGTTTGGCTAGTATTCCAGTTATGTCTGAATATCCTGATGTGTTTTCGGATGATCTCCCAGGAACCCTCCTCAGCGGGAGATTGATTTTACTATTGAGTTCGTGCCGGGTGCCAAACCGGTGTCACGTTCTCCGTATCGGATAACGCCAAGAGAGATGCCGGAGCTGAAAGTGCAACTGCAAGAGTTGTTGGAGAAAGGGTATGTGCGTCCAAGTTCGTCGCCTTGGAGAGCACCGGTCCTCTTCGTTAAGAAGAAAGAAGGGAGCTTGCGACTCTGTATTGACTATCGGGAGTTGAACAAGCTTATGGAGAAGAATAAGTATCCGATCCCAAGGATTGACAATCTATTTGATCAGTTGGTTGGGTATACAGTATATTCAAAATTAGATCTGAAATCTAGTTACTACCAATTAAGGATAAGGGAAAGAGACATCCCAAAGACAGCGTTCAACACGCGGTTTGGGCATTATGAATTCACGGTCATGCCGTTTGGGTTGACCAATGTGTCATCCGTGTTTATGGACCTGATGAACAGGACATTCAGAGAGTACCTGGATAATTTCGTGATAGTATTTATCGACGATATCCTGGTGTACTCGCAGTGTCAGGAAGATCACTTCAAGCATCTGCATATGGTGTTGGAGACGTTGAGAAGAAAGCAGTTGTATGCTAAGTTCTCCAAGTGTGAGTTCTGGTTATCCTCAGTAGCATTCCTTGGTCATGTTGTTAGTGGAGAAGGGATAGCGGTGGATCCGGTGATGATAGTTGCAATACGGGAGTTGCCTGTACAGACTACAGTGGCAGAAGTCCGGAGCTTTATGGGGCTTGCCGGCTACTACAGGCGCTTCGTAGAGAACTTCTCGCGGATAGCTCTACCACTCACGACGTTGACAAGGAAGGAACAAAGGTTTGTGTGGTCGTTATAGTGCGAGCAGGCTTTTGAAGAATTGAAGAGGCGGTTGACCACGACGCCTATTTTTTGTTCGTCAAGTGGGGCTGGAGGGTTCGAAGTGATGCTTCGGGCAGTGGTTTGGGTTGTGTTCTGCTACAACATGGGTGCGTGATAGCCTATGGTTCACAACAATTGAAGGTTCATGAGCGGAATTATCCGGTCCATTACTTAGAGTTAGCGGCCATGATATTTGCTCTAAAGCTACGGAGGCACTATCTATACGGTGTGAAGGTCGACATCTACACCGATCATAAGAGCCTGAAGTACTTGTTGGATCAGAAGGACCTGAACATGAGGCAACGGAGGTGGATGGAGTTTCTGGGGGACTACACCTTTGACATACATTATGTGCCTGGGAAAGGAAATGCAGCGGCAGATGCGTTGAGTCGCAGGGTTCCTGCGCGAGCCAGCTGGTTGTCAGTACATGATTAGAGTTTGGTCCGTAAATTGGAGGCATTGGAGATAACTTGCGTCGACAAGCAGTCTAGTGCTGAGGCGAAATTGTTTTGGACAGAGGTACAGTATGACTTAGCTGATAGAGTTCGGCGGGCATTGATCCAGGATAGTAGCATGAAGCAGATCTTAGATGAATCTTTGGATGGGTCAAATTCCTAATTTGATGTTGAGGATGGACTGCTATGGAGGGACGGTCGCCTATGCGTTCCTAGTGCGGGTAATCTTCGGGAGGAGTTGTTGTACAAGGCACATCATACCAAGTACTCAATCCACTGGAGAGCACGAAGATGTATAAAGACATGAAGAAGTTGTTCTGGCGGCCAGGATTGAAGAAGGATGTAGTACTTTATGTGGCCAAGTGCCAGACGTGTGCCTTGGTAAAGGGGGAGTGTCAGAAGCCCGGAGGTTTCTTGAAGTCCCTACCTATCCCGGAGTGGAATTTCGATGACATTTCTATGTATTTTGTGCATGGTTTGCCAAAGTCGCAGAGGGGAAACGACGCCATCTGGTTGGTCGTAGTTAGATTGACAAAGGTTTCGCATTTTATTTCAAACAGGAAGGAAGATCCGGTGGAGAAGTTAGCCAAACTCTATGTGGATAATATTGTACGAGTGCATGGTGTGCCCCACAGTATTATTAGTGACCGAGATGGACGCTTCACGTCGAACAACTGGAGGCTGGTGCATAGTCTGTTGGGAACTAAGTTGAGTTTCAGCACAGCCTTTCATCCGCAGACGGATGATCAGACCGAGAGGGTCAACCGGATGATGGAGGACATGCTTCGTATGAGCGTCTTGGATTTCGGAAAGCAGTGGGAAGATCACCTGTACATGGTGGTGTTTGAGTATAACAACAGTTATCAGGCGAGTATTAGAATGGCGCTTTTTGAGGCCTTGTATGGGAGAAAGTGTCACATGTCATTGTCTTGGTTGGAGACAGGCGAATCGAAGCTATACAAACGTCAAGCGGTAGAAGACGCCACTTCAATGATACGTACAGTTCAGGAAAGGTTGAATATCGCTCAGGACAGGCAGGCAAAATACTAAAATGCCAAGCATAGGAAAGTGGAATTAGGTGTTGGCGACTGGGTGTATTTGAAAATCAAACCGTTCAAGGGTGTCTCACGGGTTCGACGCTTGAAGAAACTGTGTCTGAGATACCTTGGACTGTTTGAAATCCTGGAGCATGTTGGCGAGGCAGCGTATCGATTGAAGCTGTCAGTGGAGTTGAGTCGGCTACATGATGTGTTCCACGTATCCGTGTTGCGGAGGACGATGCAATAGCCTTCGCAGGTCGTTGCGGTCGATCAAGTGCCGGTTGATTATGGGTTGACGACGAAGGTCAAACCAGTACGCATTGAAGACTTGGAGGTTAAACAACTCTACAATAAGGAAATCTGAATGGTCAAAGTCCGTTGGGATAACTGCAGACTTAAGGAGTTTTCTTGGGAGCGAGAGCAGACTATGATGGAAGAATACCCCGAGTTATTCCACTCAGGTAACATTTAAATTTTTGTGTACCTTTACATAATTTCGGGACGAAATTTTTTAAGTGCGGGAGATTTATAACTCCCCGAAAATCATTTTGAGCTGGTCGTGTCCTCGAGAATTTTTGATGCCTGTATAGGAGTACACGGCCTAGGACACGGGGTTGTCCAAGGCCGTGTGGTTCTTTGTGTTGGCCGGTTGTATCCAGAGAAGGACACGACAGGAAACATGGCAGCGTGACACAGGCGTGTCAAAAGACACGGGCGTGTGCATACCCGTATTCCCAAGAGTCATGTCGATTGGCGTGGCGGTTACTGGTGACACGGCCCCAGTGCATGGGCGTGTCGGAAATCGACACGGGCGTGTTAGGTTGAGACACGAGCGTGTATCGACCCGTGTCCTCTTCTCTGCTCAACGATCATATCTGGATCGAGGCATGCGGCGTGGGACACGGCCGTGTTCGAGGCCGTGTTCGGCCCAGGATTGATGATTTTTGGGCGGATCTGAGCCGTTTATTTTCTTTAATTTAGATCCAATGGCCCAGATTTGTTCCTGCTCTGATAAGGCCGGGAATGGAGGTTAAACTCCTCATTTGCTCTTCACCATTCTCTTTCTAAGGTGTTGGAGAGAGGAGGAAGGAAAGGGAGGATTTCGGCCACCGGCGGAGCATCGGAGCACCGTTTTGAGAACCGAGAGCGGATTCGCGGAGGAAATTCCATTGCGAAGCCTTCTATCCGTATAGTTTTTTTATGGCGTAGAAGCGTACTACAAGGGTAACGATTCTCTACTCGAGCATGTGAAGCTCTCCTTCTTTTGCATAAGGAAACCCGCTCCCATGAGTGTGCGTTGAGTGTGCGGTGTTCCTTGGGGTTGACAGGAATAGTCCCCCTTGTGTTGCATATAGAGTTCGGAATCGAAGTACGGACATAGACATTGTGTGTGAAGCCTACCCGGACATGTTGGTCTGGATCGATGATGTTGCATTTTGTATGGTTTGCCAGATAAGACTCCGTGTTTTGTGTTTTCGAGTTTCTACACGGTAGATTGCAGTAGGGATCCTTGGGGATTAACTCCAAGGTGCACCCGGAAAATAGACCGGAAACGTATGCTAATTTGGAGGCCTGGGAGCCGACCTTGTACATAACTGGGTTATGTGTTGTTTGGATTGTGGCGGGATCCGAGAGACGCTTGGCTCGTGCGTACGTCTTAAGGTGTACTGCGTGTTGGGAGCAATGGGCAAGTGGAATCGGACCCGGGCTATGTGGTTCGGTGTGAGAGACCCAAAGAGGGACTGGCCGTTGGCAAAATCGTGAGCCTTAGACAGTGGTCAGAAAGGCTAAAATGCTCACGTTGTTACCATCTCGGGGATGGTGGTGAAGCCACGGAATTGATCGGATTCACCGTTAATGTGCCCTGAGTGCATGGGGTGTTTGGGCCGTGAGAGCCTACACCTGTGGCATAGTACATTCGCACTTTTATTGTTTAGCTGGGCTAACGAATTGCTGGGAAGGAGCACCGCCGTCCCGAGTAAGGGGCGGGGTCGTTATAATTTGGTCGGCTTTGGCTGACCGTTGCTTTGTTTGCCACTGTGCGGTGGAATGTTGCTTGCAGGTGCTGCGGAGCCGAGTGCTAAATAGTGGGCGGAAGCCCATGTTGCAAAGCTGGCCCTCGAAGGCCCAAGCGAATAGTTGTATTGTATTTATATCAAGTGTGGCCGGCCTGCGAGCCGATATATGGAAAATACTACTTTGTTAATTGAAACTCTTATAAGGCCATAAGGCCAAATACTTTCTTTGTATTTGTTTTTTCATTCCTGTGGTAGTTGTGGACATTCATATTAGTTGATATATTAATTATGGGTTCTATATAACTATTTAAAAGCTTCCGCTAGAATGCTCTGTGTAGGACGAGTAGTTATAGTTGTTTGGTTTTGATATTTTTATGTAACCCTTCTGTCTGTCTGTGGTATATGGCGTCGGGTTCCAGCTGTACCTTCTGTTATATGTCATACGACGGATGGGGGTGTTACACATGACACCAGTCTTCCTCCTAGGAATTGGCATGTACCCGTGCTACTTTTCCTGTCCTCTTTGTAGCCTGCAAAGACTTCAACTAAAAAGCCTGTTAGCTGAAAATTTCTATTCCTAGGATACCATAGCCAAGATCTAGTGTACCCTTAAGATATCTTAAAATTCTCTTGGCAGCAGAATAATGAGACTCTTAAGGGCATGGCTAGTATCTAGTACACACACATATAGCATACATGATGTCAGGTCTACTTGCAGTCAAGTATAGTAAGGAGATAGTTATCCCTCTATACAAAGACTCATCAACAGGTTTCCCTACCTCATCTTTGCTTAAAGGTGTACTTGACCCATTGGAGTTTTCATGGTGGAAGCAGTATCCATGCCATATTTTTTAATCAACTCCCTGGTGAACTTAGACTGGGATATTGACAGGCCATCATCAGTATGTTTTACTTGAAGTCCCAAGAAGAACTTTAGCTCACCCATGCTACTCATCTCAAACTTCCCTTGCATAAGTTTGGCAAACTTCCTGCAAAGGTTGTTCTCAGTAGATCCAAAGATTATGTCATCAACATATATCTGGACTAGTATGATCTTACCCTTTGATTCCCTCAGGAATAGGGTCTTGTCTATTTTCCCCCTTGAGAATTTATTCTCAATGTGGAAAGTAGACAATGTCTCATACCATGCTCTAGGGGCTTGTTTCAACCCATATAGAGCTATTTGATCCTCAATGTCATCTTCATCTAACTTATTCCTGTAGATCCATTTAGTCCCTATCACATTATGTCCTTTAGGGCTGGGAACCAGTTTCCAAACTTTGCATCTCTTGAATTGGTTCAGCTCTTCCGGCATAGAACCAATCCAAAATGAATTTTGGATAGACTCTTCAAACTTCTTTGGTTCCATTTGAGGCAGAAAGCTTGAACATAGTGTTGAGTTCAAGCTCTTACTTCTAGTTATTACACCATGACTTGCATCGTCAATGATTTGATGACTGGATGATCTCTTAAATGTCTCAAAGCTAGAGGTAATCTTTCTTCAGCTTGTTGATCCTCAATGTCTTCAGCTGGTTGTTCTCCATTTTTTGCTTGTAAGTCTTGAGCTCCCCCTAGACAGTATCCATCACCTTCAATCTCATGGCTTGCTGGTTTTTCTTCCCTGATGGTCAGATTGTTCATCTTATCTTTTAAACCTGCATGACTAGAAGAAGTGCTTGGCAGCTCACAGTTAATTAGCTTAGACTCATCAAAGACAACATGAACAGATTCTTCTACAACTTGTGTAGTCAGGTTATAGATCTGATATGCTCTACTATTCTTATTGTACCCAACAAATATCCATTCTTGTGACTTGGCAGAAAACGTAGTCAAGTGAGACTTTCCATTGTTTAGTACATAACACTTGCTACCAAAAATCCTAAAATAGGATAAGTTTGGTTTTCTGCCTTCATAATCTCATAGGGAGTCTTTTTCTGGATTTTAGTGATGGAAGCTCTATTGAGAACATGACAAGCAGTATTTACTGCCTCAGCTCAAAAATATTCAGGGAGTGAAGTGCCATTTAACAAATTCCTCCCTGCCTCAAGTACAGTTCTGTTCTTCCTTTCAGCAATTCCATTTTGTTGGGGAGTTCTGGGTAAGGAGAATTGTTGTTGAATCGCAAGCCCTTCACAGAACTTTGTCATGCATTCAGACTGAAACTCAGTCTCATGGTCACTTCTGATCTTGACCAATGAACTATTAAATTCATTCTGAATTTGCTTGACAAAAGTCTGGAAGATATCTGGGGTTTCAGATTTTCCCTTATTAAGAATACCCAATCAAACCTGGAAAAGTCATCAACCACCACAAGGGTATAGACTTTCCTACCTAGACTATGAACTGGCATAAGACCAAATAGATCCATATGTAGGAGATATAAACACCTCACTGAGTCCTTGGTATCAAGACTTTGGAAGGAAGACCGGGTCTGCTTGCCCTTTCGACAAGCTGAGCAAATTCCCTCCCTAATGCACTTAACTTCAGGACCATTCATCACCAACTCTTCACTAAAGAGTCTACCTATGGTCTTGTAGTTCAGGTGAGCTAGCCTCTTGTGTCATTTGACATAATGAGAAACTTTCTCATCTGCAACTAAGCATATAGGTGTGTCCTGACTCTCACACTCAAAGTCTAGACTGTAAACATTTCCTCTCCTTATGCCAGTCAAGATAACTCCTTGATCACTTGACCTTCTAATTTGACACTCATCCTTGAGGAAAGAAATGTCATAGCCCAAATCACATAGTTGACTTATGCTTATAAGGTTATGCTTCGAACTCAGCCCACTAGTCGTCGAGCACAGCTCAACATTCCTTGGGTTAAGCTCAAGAGCTTAGGATTCAAAGTTCATCGAGCTCAGCTTGAAGTTCATCACGCCCAGTTTGCAATTTGTCGAGCTCAGCTTACAGATCATCGAGCTCAGCTCAACACTTGTTGAGCTAAAGCAAGAAAAATTGACTAAGGCAAAAAGCACTGAGACCGCTGAGAAGATCAGAGTTCGTCGAACTCATCCCACGGATCGTCGAATGCAGTTAAGGCAAAAATCGTTGAGACAGCTAAGATAGCTGAGAAGAAAGCCCTGAGACCGCTGTGAAGAAAACCCTGCGACAAAAAACTTATCTTAGATGGTAAGAAGGAAGCATTGAGATCGCTGAGAAGAAAGCGCTGAGATAGAAGCTTGTCTCAGCTGTTAAGAAGAAAGTGCTGAGATAAGATCTTGTCTCAGCTATTAATAAGAAACCGCTAAGACCGCTGAGACAGAACTGCTAAGACAAATCCAGAGAAAATTCACAAGTGAAGAATTGCTGAGAGCCATGACAGATGGCATTGAATGACTTAACTTCACTCAATGCTTTATGAAGCCCTGGAATATTTTCTAAGTCCAGATGGTGATGACCATTGCTGACATCATCAAAGTTAACTTGCAGGAAACCATTGCGGAAGCTGTAGTGGCGCTGAAAGCTGCTTTGTCTTTTTCTGATAGAGGTGGCGCTCACCAACCCTTGGTTGGGCCCGCATACAATTGTACCGTTGATTCAAATCAATGCATATAAAAAGGAAAAAAAAAGGATTAGGGTTAACGAAGAACAACTGCAGAAAATACAAAAACAAAACTAGAGGCGGCTGGACCTCTTCTCCATTAAGCTTGAAAGCTCAAGTCCAGCAGAGATAGCCAGAAGGCAAAGGAATATAGCTGAAGCTCTTCAAGTTCAGCAAGATAGTTCTCTCCAGAACAAAGAAGCTGATTCATCCATTCAGTAAACCGATAATTGTTCATCTATGCAGCAGAAAAGTGTTAGCTGTAGAAGAGGACTAATTCCTTCTATAGCAAGTGTGCTGGATTGATATCTGCTCTGTCCAGCAAGGTAGACTCAGAGTTTCTTCTCCGTGTCAGTTGTTTTATTTTTCTTAAACATTCTGTATTCACATCATGTAGGATTAAGTTTATCTAAATCTTAGTGTAGGGCACTTTATGCCTGAGGTAGGTGACTAATTATTTACTGAGGTACGTGCCCTGTTGGGGTACTGAGGTAGGATCCAAGAGTGGAACTGAGCTGTATGGCTTAATTGCCTGAGGTAGGAGAGTGCTGCTCTCTGAGGTAGGATCCAAGTGTGGATCTGAGGTAGGGGTATCCTCCCAGTGTAATACCCCCCATCCCGGATCCCAAAACATGGCATGAATGGGGTCTTATGCCCGGAATAGCCGCCTTGCGGTAGCATTAGTGCACGAGCTAACTTGTACCATAAGACGTCTGTTCCGCCGGCTACAACCAAAATCAATATATATGTCAACCCAACCAAATATAATAAAGAGAAGTCAAATCCACACAAAGCATATATTTCCCAAGTACATCAAATAAGGAAGCTAAAACATGCTTCTACAGTATCAGAGTACAACTAATAAACGCCCAACGGGGCTACATCAGAGTCGCTCAACACTCACATCGGTAACCGACGGTAGCGACAGTACCATCACTTCAGGCCCTGTCGTCCTGGCCTGGCTGTCCTACTGCAAAGTTTGTGGCTGCTCTACCTGTGGGGAGACCTCCTAAAAAGGAAGACGTAGCAACCGTTAGTCGAAAAGACTAAGTGGCTTCACATCCGCTCTCCCGACGACTCCTCGGCACCGGGTGGAGAAAGGAACAAGGGTACAATATATAACAAGTAAGGTAACAGGTACAAGCAGGTGGTAATAGTATAATAAGATTAACAACATTTTAATCTAGCAGTTCTACAAAAGATATAACAATCATCAAGTACAAGTAACTATAGCAGGAAAGTAACTTAACTTATAAGGATGCTCACACAAGCTTATAAGTTAAGGATCGATTTACAGAAAGTAACTAATCATATCGGAGTGCCCATACAAACTTATATGATGAGGATATTGTTGTGCAATGTAATGTGATGATATGTATGTTATGCAATGACTCACCCATGATCCCACACAAGCAACCGCTATGTCGACACAGACTTGCAGTTCCCACTTTTCGAGCAGGTAGCTAACCTCCCAAGCATCAACCTTTGTGGCCAGGCTGCGACAGTAGAGCGGGCTTCTCTACTACTAAGCGGGCATCCACATTTCTTCACTTAGGCCTCCGTACGCCTCAACGCTAAGAACACAATAGCGGAACCCATGCGTACTATGGCCCAGCGGGAGTCTCGGGTAGATGTGCACTGAGATCCAAGCCCCGAACTGGCCTTGTGTGACCCGGAAGGGGCCTCAAAAGTAAGCACGAGGACCCAGCCCAACCATTCACTTGGCATGGAAGGATCCCCGGGACATGAACACCGAGGACCAAGCCTAACCGCCCAAAGTCTAACTGTCAACTCCTGTCAGTGTGACGATCGGCGAACCCGTAGACCTGCCACACTATTCTTAACCCAGGATTACGACACCGCATGTCGACTCACATCGCATGCAATTCCACATCACCGTGGCATGGAAGGAGCCTCGGAGAAAGCACGAGTACCAAGCCCAACCATCCACTCGACACGGAAGGAGCTTCGAGAAATGAACACCGAGGACCAAGCCCAACCGTCCGACTTTGACTCATCTCAACGCAATCCCAACTAGTGACGGTCAACACCGCACTTACACCTTTCCATAATGCTACCCATAGGGAGACGACACTCTAAGCATTGGACTACTAAATTCAATCCGTTAAACAGTTATTCACATGGCCATATATTATCTTCCTACATGTCATTCCATGTGATTTCAAAACATTATAAACATGATGCGCATTTATATTAGTCTACCAATTTCTATCAAATCATTCTGTTTAAGTGTGCTTTGCTTTATAAATCAATTTCATGGGATCAAATTATTAAACTTCATCAACTATAGAACTAAGATGATTAACATAAAAGATTTCACCCAAACCTCGAGTTAATTGCAACATTGAATCCACCGAATCCAAATCCATGTTATACCCAACCCAGAATTTAAGTGCAGAATAAATCAAGACAGCAACTTCGACCAGATATTCCCGAAGCTACAGGAATCTGGTGGAGCCGTGTAACCCCTCGATCGAAAGGTTTTTCCATGGGTTACAACTTTCATGTTCAGAGCACAACCCAGATTCAAAAGTATCATACTTGAAATCAGCTTTGAAGTCTGCTGCATACAGAACAAAATTTCTGCATGCAGGATTTATCGGACGTCATTTTTGTTTACACTTTTCCATGGCTACAGACTTCACCTGAAGTCGTGCAACCACTCGTTGGAATGGTATTTTCAAGGAATGCAACTTTCGTGTTTATTCAAAAGCCCAAATCTGAACATATCACACCTGCAAATGGCCAAGAAGATCGCTGCGTGCAGAAAATAGATTCTGCATGCATCTTAAGGTGGAATGAACAGCATCGTTCATCTTCCTCCTCAAGTCGGTCTTCCAAAATCACACCAGAAATTCCTCGGCCCTTATTCACCCTCTTGAGGCCATGATTCTTCATGAAACCATTCCCCACCTTCACCCAGAAGGTTGGAGAGGTTGAAGACACAACTAGCCTAAGAGCACAAGCCCTAGAACGGCCTCTTCATAGAGAAATCATCATATCGCAAGTCTAGACTCTTTTGAGTCGACATCTCCCATAGATATCTACAGATCTAGCACTAATGGAGAGGGGAGGAAGATCACCTCATTTCCGGCATTTCCACTATTTCCAGCCATGGATCTTGTGACTCTTCTCGGCGGCAACTTCTCCTTCATGGCGGCGGCGGATCTTCTCCTTTAGGACTTACTCCAGCAACTTCTCCCTCTCTACAGAAGTTCTCTCAAAAAAATGGTTGGAATGAAGAGTGAAAATGGCTAGGGTTTTCACAAAACTTATAAATGAAAAGTGACACGGGTAGGGACACGCCCGTGTCCTTACCCGTGTCCTGCTCGGGTGAAGCGTTGACGATGATTTAAGTGTCAGTTCAATACTCGATACGAGTAGGGTGATGCTTAAGATCACGCCAGTGAACAGGTCGCACAAGTAATATAAAATGTGAATTTTCCCAAGTATCGATCTCACAAGGAACACAGTAAGGTGAAGTTAATTTCAAGGAGGACTTGAGATTGAAGTCCTTAAGTCGGCGGTAACGATGGGGGTTTTGATGTTTGCGGAAACAAAAAATAAAAGGGCTAACAACTACTCCTATGCAACGCCGCTATGCGATGCTTCGCCAGGCGGGATGGAAGACTAGTCGTGCCGCTATGCACCGAATCACTAGGCAGATGGGGGAGTAGGCTTGCGGATGAGGTGGTTAGAACAGAGGAATGAGGGTCGAAAGCACCTCTTCGCTACGCATGCTTCTAGCAATTGCTAGAACGGCAAGGGTGGATGGTGGTAGATGAAATATGGCGCACCTCAAGTAAATATAACGAAAATATACAATCACATAGACATGATTACAGAAAAACGTATATCACACTAAGCATAGCTTCATCAAATACAAAGAGTTCAACTAAACTATCAACAACAAGAGAAGAAAAGTGTGCGAAATCGACCGGATCCGAAGCCTTGCTGAGGATTCACGGTTGGAATCGTCGGGTTGTCAATCCGCGTCCAAGCTCGGTCTGCAACTGCGTCCGGGGTAGAGAAGGGCTGTCACCACCTTCCAATGGCCCGTCTTCTTTGTGTCACAATCCGGTGGAGGATGGCACAACTTCTCCTAGCTTGGTGGAGAAAGCTAGGTCAAGCTTTTCTTGTAGCTCAAGGATGAAGGAGGAGGCCGAGAGGAAGCTCTGGCTTGGATTTGGTGGTGAAAGTTTGCCCGGAGCACCTCCCTATGATGGAAGATGAAGGGGAACGGCGGAACCCTTCCTCGGAGACGAAAATGGCGGAGAAAAGTCGAGCGATCCCGAATTAGGGCGGAACCTGCGAATTTATAGATTGCAGAAATTATAGTGCACACGACTAGTGGCGCACGACCAGTGGTCGTGCGCACTATGTCTAGTGGTAGTGCGTTTGCCCCATGCAGATTTTGGAAAAATATGGAATTAATGCACACGATCAGTGGCGCACGACCAGTGGTCGTGCGCACTGTGTCCAGTGATAGTGCGCATACCCCAGGCAGATTCTGGAAATCAGGGAACATTGCGTACGAGCAGTGGTGCATGACCAGTGGTCGTGCGCACTATATCCAGTGAGCGTGCGCAGTATTCCTGCTTCCAAACATCCCCGGAACACGCACACGAACCATGTACCAAGCACTGATATGTGCAGACATTCCAGACGAGCACAATAAGGAGTACAAATAATAAAAGTACAAAAATACACAACCCTGGGCCTAAGTGTGCACTTCCTATGAAAATAGAGACAAGATGAAATATGAACGATATATAACTAAAAGTGAAGTGCAAACGCGTGAAAACTAGCCCAGATGAGTCTGAAAACCCTATATAAATCGGACTCATCATAGGGACACGCCCATGTCCCTACCCGTGTCCACATGATACAGCCATGTTCTCTTATCATGTCCTTCTCTGGACATGCCTCGTCGATCTCAACTCGACGCACACGGGTAGGGACACGCCCGTGTCTCTACCCGTGTCCTTCTCGGGGATGCTTAGTCGAACTCCACTCGACACGCACACGAGTAGTGACATGCCCGTGTAACTACTTGTGTCCTTCACTAGGATAACTCGACTTATTGAGTCGAGAGATGGTTGGATAGACACGGGTAGGGACACGCCTGTGTCTCTACCCGTGTCCTTCATGGGACAGCGATTGTGCATACACGGGTAGGGGGCACGTCGTGCCCCTATCGTGCCATCATGCACACAGGTAGTGACATGCCCTTATCATACCCGTGTCCCTTTCTGGAGATGCTCGAGTCGTCGACTCGAGAGCAGGCCTCTCCCACATGGGTAGGGACACGCCCGTGTCACTACCCGTGTCCTATTCTGGACTAATTTCTCCACTCATTTACAAGTACAGCTAAGTTGCCTGCACTCCCCTGAACCCAAGTTAGCTCTCCTGACTCAAAAATGCGTATGAGGGGCCTACTGTAAATCGTGACGTTACACTCAGTTTGAATATTCCTCAGTCAGTAAAAGACATAACAGATACACAAAAAATAGAGACACAGTAAGAGAACAGAATCAAGAAGTGATAGAGTTCAAGAATTACAATACAGCAAACAATCTGATAGATTTTCTGAAGATTGCAGAAGAACAAACATTCACAAACCACAAGTTCTTGACTGCAATCAGTCTGACCAGAAAATATTTCCAAGAAGAAGAACAACAACCAAATTCAATCAAGAGTCTTCTTCTCTCTATTCTCAGGACAACTTCAAAGGACAACAGAACTTTATCAGTCAAAAGAAGTTCCTGAAGCAGTTCTGGTCTAGGCATTCTAGCTCATTGAAGGCCTATCACCCTGAAGCAGTGCTCCAGCATTCCTGACCAATTCAAGATCTCAGGGGGAGCAAGATCTGCTACATTAATCCACAAGTCTTCTCTCTGACTGTTGACAGAGAAGACACTATCACCCTCTCTCTAATTCCTGTACAGGGTTTTAAATCCCTTCAAAATTATTCTGATTTTAAGTCTCCCTCCAAAAGACTTGAGGGTTTGGTTTTTGGGGACCTGATCAAAACCCATTGGTGCCTAGGACACCTGATCAACTCATCCTGCAGTGGATTCCTACCTAGGGTGGTAGAAGAGTGGATGTACCCAGATTGATTGGGGAACCACTATAGCTCCTTGTGTCTTCTGGTTGCTTATTTTCTTTTGTTTTTTAGCTGTTGTCTGTGATTGCTCTGTGTTTAGCTAGTTGATGTGTTTACATTATGTTGTTTGCTTCCCTGTTCACTTAGGTATACAACAACAGTTGTAAAACTTTTTTAGTAAACACCATACTCTATTCACCCCGCCCCCCTCTAGAGTATATCAGATCTAACCTGCACTTTCATGCTGCACTCAGTTGTTGTGGATCCAGCATCAACTTCAGGACTACAATATTCAGATAAGTAGAACACCACTCTTTCGTGATTCTACTAGTGCAATTTCTATAGCTAGGAATCCTGTCTCCCATAGCAGGACTAAGCATATAGAAATTAGGTATCATTTCATTAGAGAACATGTGGAAAGAGAATGCATCTCCCTTGTGTTTTTCTCCACATACAAGCAAGTAGTTAATATCTTCACTAAGCCACAAGATGAATCCAAGTTCAACACCTTCAAATTTGAATTGGGTATGTTGAATCTTGTGTAGCTTTAATTCTCTCCTTTATCATATGCTGCACTGTTTATTTCGCAGGTAGAACATGCTCTTCCTCTAGATTATAAAGATAGTGTGCAACTGTTGAGGGGGAGCTAGCCCAACAAAATATGAAGAGAGCTGAACTGGTTTGAGTCGAAGTGGAAGATCTACTCCAGAATTGCTAGTATAGGTCCGCTGCCATCTGTTTTTGATTATTCTCCACCTTCAAGTCCTCCCCTTTCTTCCTCTCCGCTCGGTGCCTAGGAGACATGGGGGAAGGGGCGGGGGATGATAGGGCTTAGTCTTTTAGACTAACGATTTTCGAACCGCATCAATTTAGGGAATCGTGGAGCCCAACACAGGGGAGCAGCCCCAGAGTGAGAGGTTGACTAGTGTTAGGTGGTGCTCGGGATCGGTGAAAGATCATCCTTGCCGTAGGGAGGAAGTGTTTAATGCACTAGGGCTAGATTCAGTAAAATTAATTAAGGGTTGGGAAATCGGGTAGCAACCAATAATAGTAAGTGCCTTGCGAAAGGGAGCTTTGGGCATAATCCCATCGTAGTTCCTAGTGCCTTCGAGAGCCCTTCACGGGGTATACCTTGGGCAGTCCTGGGCTAACGTAAACTGCAGAAGTGATCAATCTTAAAGAGCAACTAGAATAATTAGGGGTTCACCTTCACACACCCCGGTGTCTCGGGAAGTTGGTTTGACTCGGTTGATATTTGTGAGGGGCAGGATAGCCCAGCGAGCTTTGGCTCGGTTGATGTTTGTGACAGACGGGATGGTCCAGGGAGCCTTGGCTCGGTGCTGATACATAAGGATGCATGTGCATAAAGTAAAGGTGGTGGGTCTTCGGTATTGGAGTGTCGATGCAACGACGCCAATACGTTGACTCGACAAGTGTGGCTAGCACTTCTCCAACAGAAGTCTGGTACGCCAGCCGGCAAGAGTACGCAGGAGCTCCGCTTGGTTCACCAGCGTTGAGGCGTACGATAGGTCTGACCAGTAGTGCTTTACTGGTTTAGAGGTGGGCGACGCCCAACCCACCGCTTTCGTCTGCCACTATGGAGGTATCCTGAGAGGTTCGGCTCCAGAATTGGGGAACTAAAGGTCTGTGTGCACAGAGTCGGGTGGGTGAGTTTCACTTGCATGATCGCATCATAAACCACTTGCATATCATAGCATGATCATAGCATAAAACCCCTGTCACCTATTATATTAGTGGTATGGGACGCTTATACAATAGGCCCTGCAAAACGACCCCTTGGTCTATAAGCTTGTGTGGGCAAGTTTATAAATTAAGGGTAAGTTCTTATTATATATATATTGTTGTTAATAACCGACACCCCAACGTATAAATTGGTATGGGACTCTTTATACGATGGGAGCCCTGTAAAAGATCCCTTGCTTATATGTTCCCGTATAAGTTAAGGTTAATATTATCACTTTATATTACTGCCACATGTACTATAAAATTACTAGTATAGGTCCGCTGCCATCTATTTCTTGATTACTCTCCACCTTCAAGTCCTCCCCTTTCTTCCTCTCTACTTGGTGCCTAGGGGCCATGGGGGAAGGGGTGGGGGATGATAGGACTTAGTCTTTTAGACTAATGGTTTTCGAATCAAATCATTTAGGGGATCGTGGAGCCCAGCATGGAGGAGCAGCCCCGCAGGTCGGCATGCTTGGAGATGGGGCAGTATAGCACCGGAGTTCAGATGACAGTGACTGTGAGCCCCTGTCCTTAGTAGTGTTTTATTTTGCTTCCGCTTGAGTGACTATGTAGTGAGGATTTGATGTAGCGGGATTAAGCCCTTATTTTCAGTACATTATATTTTATGGACTCTCCCTTCGTGGAGATTATATTACTCTGATGTGATTGTATTTTGTGGACTTATGGTTAGAGTTTTACCACTCTTGTGCTTACTCTACTTTTGTTGCTTTTCTGTGATCGAATCGGCCGGCAGAATCGGTGTTTCTCGGTGATGACCCTTTAGGGCATGAAGGTGTCACCACTAAGCGGCGGTTCTGGGCCTAAGACCCTGGTGTTTTCAAAAAAAGAAAAAAAAAAGGGGGTCTTACAAGTGGTATCAAAGAAAACCTCGATCGAAAAGTAACAGTCCATAACCCTTGGGTCACCCCCGTGCGAGTTTAGTTTGGGGACAAACTAAGCAGCGGAAGCAGTGGTGTGCCCATATGAGGGATCACATGTAAATTGTCCACTTTAGTTAGTTTTGAGTCGATTGCCTACTAATGAAGTTTGTTTTGCAGCCCCCAGCTCAGCCCACTCCACAAGGCGGAGCCAAGTAGACTCCGGACGTTGCACCACCTCCCCCGATCCCCCCTCCATTCCTAAAGTCGGAGATGGGACAGACTCTGACAGCCATCTTGGAAGCTTTTAGGGCCCAACAGGTTCCGGCTCCGCAGCCAAACCCGGGGGCCAACTGTCTGAGAATTTTCCGAGGACTTGCTCCCCCATCCTACTTAGGGACTGAGTCGGCCGTTCGGACAAAGGAGTGGCTAGATATTATGTACGAGATGCTAACTGGGATACGGTGCCCTTGGGAGGAGACAGTGCCCTTGGTGATCTCCTGCCTGGAGTCGCATGCAAAGAGATGGTGGAAGACCTCGCTGGACACGACATTTGCGGATAGGGAAGTAGCAGAGATTTCTTGGAAGGATTTCAGGGGCGCGCTGTTGGAACCCTTTGTTCCACAGTCGGCCAGGGACGAGCTGGAGGATAGACTTTTGCAGTTGAGATAGGGGAACAAGACGGTGGTGGAGTACCACCGAGAGTTCAACCATCTAGCCCGATTTGTAGATTCTTACTAGTTGGATGAGGCGGGCTATACGAAAAGGTTCTACAAGGGCCTGCGAGAGGAGCTGAGGGAGACTCTACTGTTTGTATCCGACTGGCCCATTTCCCGGATACTAGAGATGGCAAAAAGGATAGATGCTGATTGGCAAGCTACTTGGGGCCGGAAACGGCCAACAGAGCATCAGGGTCGAGGAGCAAGGAACGATCAGAGACGAGCTCGTATCACGGATGGGAGGAGGGTCCAAGACCAGCCTCGTCAAGAGGCAAGACATGAGATAAGGGAGCCAGTGGTGGTGGCTCCACCACCTATTCAGATACGGGAGGGACAAAAACCCGGGGGAATGGCATATCCCGCGCCAGAATGCTTCAATTGCCATCAGGTGGGGCATATCAGGAGGAACTGCCCCATGAGGGGGGCATGCCCACCAGCACCACTGGCTGCCCAGCCAGCGCAGTATCTTGGAGGCCGAGGTCGTGGCCGAAGACTTGGATACCAGGGTGGGGATTGTAGACAAGAAAGGGAGAAGGTGTATGCTTTGGACCTGACGCAGCCTCGGAACCCAGAGCAGGTCATAGCAGGTATGCCAAGATGTTTAATTAATTAAATAGAATTCCCTTTCTCAGTGGTCAAATTTGTAGAAACTGCACTAGGTAGAATAAATAGGACAGAAAACTCGTTATAGAATACTAAGACATTTAACCTCCCCAGGTATAGTCTTCATCAGCGGCAAGCCCGCCTATACGCTGTTCGACACGGGTGCCTCGCACTCGTTCATGCCGGAGGCCTTCGTGGAAGGGCTGGAAGGAGTGGAACGGTTCACAGGCCTGATGAGGATGGTGCGTCTACCCGTCGGATCGGAGCTACGCACCTCTGCCCAATGCAACATGGAGGCGGAGATTGGCGGAAAGTCATCGAAGTATCGGCAATGACCCTAAGGATGCCAATCTTCGAGGTCACTCCCCGCTCACTGTCATCTTATCTAGGAGAGAGAACCGTCCTCGTCCATCCCCCCTACCAAAGTAACCGAGCTCTCGCCTTGGCGAGTATGGCGGCGGAGGCTGCGAAGGACACACTGACACCTGCCCCCAAGAAGAGGCCCGCGGGCGAGGGCACTTCTCGCCTCAGCCCCAAGAAGAAGAAAAAGTTCGTGTCCTTCAAAAAGGAAAAATCTGCTAAAGAAAGAAAAGAGCCAGCGGGGTCCCTGTCCCCCATCTCTGTATCGTCTCCCTCGCTTCCCCGACTACTCGTCTCGCCCGTCCGCGAGACGATTTCTTCAGAGCCAGCTCCCCCAGCAATGTTTATCCTTCTCAGCTCCCTCCTGGAGAGACTGGCTCATCCAGCCGCCCGACTCCCGCCTCGCACCCTAACTACAATATGGGGCCTGTGACAGATGATGACGCCGGCGAGCCGGTCCTCCTATGGGACAAATACGCCAACCGCGTGTCGGTGTCTACCCTTCTCCCTTCTTGGAAAGAGCAGGACCCCCCCACCAGTCATGCCTTCTCCTTAGGGTTTGGGCAGTATGGCGGCCTTGGTTCCGAGCCCGCAGATAACGAGGCATTGCGGGATCTCATTCTAAAAAGTGCCCACTCTCAGTTTCGCTCCCTGGAGCTCGCGCACCGAGTCTCGCGCCGCCTCGTGTTCAACAACAGAAAGTGGAAAGAGGCGGAGGCCGGTCTCACCGCGGAGTGGGAGAAATCCCTCGACCTGGAGAAGCGATTGGTTGTTGCTGACAACCTCCGCGCACAGAGCCCGGGTGGCGTGGTAAGTTCTCTCCGTCACTTCGCTAGTCTTACTGCTTTTTATAGTCCCTTACTCGCTCTCCTCCCGCAGGATGCCGAGACGGCCAACAGGATGCGCCCGTGTATTGAAGAGTTGGAGGGGGAGAACAAGAAGTTGAAAGCCAAAAATCTCCGCCTCCGGAACAGCGCGACACCCCCTCGGACCAATTTCCTGTGCCTTCCCGCTACTCCGTAGACGAGGTGGACGCCATCTGCCGAGAGTCCAACATCAAGACGGCGGAGGTTGTTCTGAAAATGATGAAGGAGCTGGGGGTGGTGCACGAGGATGCCGAGACGGTAACTGTCCGCGACCTGCTTCCTCGCTTGTACGGCGAGACGGACGGCAGCTCTTCTTCTGACAACGAGTAGCTCATCATCAACTGTAGTGGCTTCTCTTACCTTTTTTCTTTTCTTGTCTAGTATTTGTAATTTTGATAGACAATTCTTCGAAAAAGGAAAGCGAGATGTTCTCGTCCCAAGGATATTTTGTTAAAGCCTTTTACATATTAATCGTTGCTTCCTTCTTCGACCGTCTTGTTTAATAGCTAGTCAAAAGCGCGAAAATTTTTTTTAGATGCTATTTAATCACTGCTTTTATCTTCCGCCGTCTCGCTTGATAATTAGCCAAGAGCGCGAGACACACTTTGGATGCTATCCGCGAGATCAACTGACCGTTAGCGCTCGTCTCGCCGCAAGATTTTCCTGCGTTAAAGTCCCTGGAGACCAGCCGTCTCGCTTGGCAGGTTCCGCCTTTTAAGGCTTTTAGGCACTTTGAACAAGGAAGGTCCCCCCGCTAGGCGCGAGACCACCCATGACGAGTGCCGGCCAGGGACCCTCTTCCCTGGCCTGATTCCTGGCCCCTCTCTTTTTTAGGGATTTTCCACCAACCTTCTGATGAATATGGACCCTTCCCCTCGCGAGCTCTTACCCTGAGACTGCCCCCCAAGTGAGCCTACCGCCCTGCCAGCTAGATGAGAGCCTGGTCAGCGGGTCTGCTCGGTGTCTCCTCTCCGAACCATCTCCAACCACCGAGTGAGCCTACAACCCTGCCAGCTAGATGAGAGCCTAGTCAGTTAGTCTGCTCGGGGTCTCCTCTCCGAACCATCTCCAACCACCGAGTGAGCCTACAGCCATGCCAGCTAGATGAGAGCCTGGTTAGCTGGTCTGCTCGGGGTCTCCTCTCCGAACCATCTCCAACCACCGAGTGAGCCTACAGCCCTACCAGCTAGATGAGAGTCTGGTCAGTGGGTCTGCTCGGGGTCTCCTCTCCGAACCATCTCCAACTACCGAGTGAACCTACAACCCTGCCAGCTAGATGAGAGCCTGGTCAGCGGGTCTGCTCGGGGTCTCCTCTCCGAACCATCTCCAACCAACGAGTGAACCTACAGCCCTGCCAGCTAGATGAGAGCCTGGTCAGCGGGTCTGCTCGGGGTCTCCTCTCCGAACCATCTCCAACCACCGAGTGAGCCTACAGCCCTGCCAGCTAGATGAGAGCCTGGTCAGCGGGTCTGCTCGGGGTCTCCTCTCCGAACCATCTCCAACCATCGAGTGAGCCTACAGCTCTGCCAGCTAGATGAGAGCCTGGTCAGCGGGTCTTCTCGGGGTCTCCTCTCCGAACCATCTCCAACCACCGAGTGAGCCTACAGCCCTGTCAGCTAGATGAGAGCCTGGTCAGTGAGTCTGCTCGGGGTCTCCTCTCCAAACAATCTGCAACCACCGAGTGAGCCTACAACCCTGCCAGCTAGATGAGAGCCTGGTCAGCGGGTCTGCTCGGGGTCTCCTCTCCGAACCATCTCCAACCACCGAGTGAGCCTACAGCCCTGCCAGCTAGATGAGAGCCTGGTCAGCGGGTCTGCTCGGGGTCTCCTCTCCGAACCATCTCCAACCACCGAGTGAGCCTACAACCCTGTCAGCTAGATGAGAGCCTGGTCAGCGGGTCTGCTCGGGATCTCCTCTCCAAACCATCTACAACCACCGAGTGAGCCTACAACCCTGCCAGCAAGATGAGAGCCTGGTCAGCGGGTCTGCTCGGGGTCTCCTCTCCAAACCATCTCGCCCTTGGTGCCCTAAAAAGGTCACCCACGCTTTCATCACATCAAAAGAGCACATCAAAATGGTAAGCATTGTACAATAATAAAAAGTGCAATGGACAGAAGGTGCTACGGGTAAAATCTCTTTAAATCATCACCGCTTCGGGCACGCTCGAGGGATACCCCATCCACATCCTGTAGGTGGTACCCTCCTGACTTTAAGACTTCTTTTACTACAAAAGGACCCTCCCAATTGGGATTAAGCTTCCCCACGGAGGCCCCTCTACCTGATGCATCTACATTTTTAAGGACCAAATCTCCCTTCTCGAACTGCCTGATCCTTATATGCTTGTCGAAGTACTTTGCCATCCGGCGCTTGACCTCCTCCTGCCGGACCATCGCCAAATCCCTGAGCTCCTGCACGAGATCCAATGAGAGTCTCTGTTCTTCTTCGTTCTCTGCTCTCCATTCTTCGGCTCCTTCCCTCGCAACTGCTACTCGTGGTGATGTGACCTCAAACTCGATAGGTATGACAACCTCTGAGCCATGAGAGAGCTTAAACGGGGTTTCCCCCGTGGCGGTGTTCGGTGTGGTCCTCAAAGCCCACAGTACTGAAGGTAGCTGCTCTACCCAGCTCCCCCTCAAATTCTCCACTTTTTTCTTCAATAGATTGACAATGATCTTATTACCTGCTTCCACCTGTCCATTACTCCGTGCATTGTCCATTACTCCGTGGATGATGAACAGAGGCAAAGCGGAGATCTATTCCTAAACGAATGCAGAAATCCATGAATTCTCTACTTGCGAATTGTGGTCCGTTATCTGTCACAATGGCTAGGGGCAACCCATGCCGGCAGATGATCTCCCCCCATACGAAATTCTTGACCACCTGCGATGTTACCTTAGCCAACTCCTTCACCTCCAGCCATTTCAAAAAGTAGTCCACCATGACTAGCAGGAATTTCCTTTGGCCACTTGCTTGGGGAAAGGGGCCCACCAGATCTAGCCCCCATATAGCGAATGGCCAGGGAGCTGTGATGGTCCGCAACCTCTGGGCCGGAAGGAGCTGAAGGGGGGCGAACTCCTGGCATTTTTGACACTTTTTCGCGAATTCCTCCGTATCTTTCCTGAGGGTAGGCCAGAAGTACCCCTGTCTCAGCACCCTCCCTTCTAATGTCCGGCTCCCCGAGTGACTCCCACATTCTCCCGAGTGAATCTCCTGCAGAACCTTGGGAACCTCCTTCTCTGACACGCATCTGGCCAGCAAACCTGACAGGGTCTTGCGATATAAAACCCCATCCTTCAGTAGGTAGTACGCCGATTTGTATCTGGTATGCTTCTTGTCGAGTTCCTTCGCGGGTAACTGTCCCGATGCCAAAAAGGTGATGAAGGGGTCCATCCACGACCCCTGCTGGCATACTTCCATGAGTTCCCCTTCTTCTATAGACGGTCTGAAGAGTTCCGTCATTGTTCCCCCGGCTCGCGGGCCATGCTTGGCGAGTTGGTCAGCTTGAGTGCTCTCCTCCCTCGGGATGTGCTGAATTGAGAAGCTGCAGAATTGCCCTATGATGTCTTTGACCTTTCCTAGATACAACCAGAGAGTGGGCTCCCTTGCCTCGAACTCCCCTTTGATCTGGCCTGCCACCACCATGGAGTCTATCGAGGCCTCAATATCTTGTATGCCCAGTTCCCGGGCTAACCTGAGTCCCGCAATGACCGCCTCATATTCCGCTTGATTGTTGGTAATCATGAAATGAATCTTCAAGGCCTGCTCAATCCGAGTCCCCTCCAGGCTGATCAAGACCATCCCTCCTCCAAAGGAATTTCTTCCCAACGCTCCATCCACTAACATCTTCCAGGTTGCCCGAGGGGACACCTCCATCTCCTGGACCTCAACTACATAGTCTACCAGGAAATCAGCTACCGCCTGTGCCTTTATGGCGAGCCGAGGAACGAAGATGAGGTCGAATTCACTGAGCTCTATTGACCATTTTTCTAGCCTCTCGGAATGTTCTACCCCCTTCAAGATGCGACAGAGGGGGTGATCTGTTACCACCTGAATGGAATGAGCCTGAAAATACGGCCTGAGCTTTCGGGCCGAGATGATGAGGGCAAATGCTAACTTCTCCAGAATGGGTACCCGAGCTCCGCTTTCTTCAGGACCCTGCTCACGTAATAGATCGGAAATTGCTTCCTCCCTTCTTCTCGCACAAGAACCGAGCTCACTGCCCCAGTCCCTACCCCAAAATATAAAAACAGGATCTCTGCTTCCCTTGGTCCCTGGAGTAAGGGCGTCTGGGTAAGCTGTTGTTTTATAGCCTGGAAAGCCTTCTCACATTCCGAGGTCCACTCGAACCTCTTTCCTCCTCGCAGCGTCCGAAAGAAAGACGAGCATCTCTCTCAGGCTCGGGAGAGAAACCTGCTTAGTTCGGCCAACTTGCCGGTGAGACGCTGAACCTCCTTAGCATTTCTAGGGGACTCTAACTCTAGGATTGCTTTTACTTTCTCAGGGTTGGGCTCCACGCCAGATGGAGTGAGAAGATGTCCGAGGAACTTTCCCCTATTGGCTCCGAATACACATTTCAGAGGGTTGAGTCTCATTTTATACTTCCTTAGGGTTTCAAAGGTCTCCTCCAGATCTAGGACATGAGCTCTGAGGTTCTTGCTTTTGATCATCAAGTCATCCACGTACACCTCGAGGTTCCTCCCTCTCTGTTCTCGGAAGATCTGATCCATCATTCTTTGATAGGTTGCTCCCGCATTTTTCAAACCGAAAGGCATCATATTAAAACAGAAACATCCATCCTCTGTGACGAACGTGACGTCCTTAACGTCCGGAGGATGCATGCGTATTTGATGATATCCAGAAAATGCATCCAAGAAACTCATAAAAGGGAAACCGACGGCTGATTCAACCAGCGCGTCGATTCGGGGCAGCGGGTAACAATCCTTGGGGCATGCTTTATTTAAAAGAGAAAAATCCACACACATTCTCCACCCACCCTCCCATTTTTTGACCATTATAACATTACTCACCCACCCCAGATAGTTACAGGTGGACACAAACCCCGCCTTAAGCAATTTTTCCACCTCCTCTCTAATAGGTCCGGCCATCTTGGAGGCGATGACCCTCTTCTTCTGTTGTATAGGGCGGGTGTTGGGGTCGAGATTGAGGCGGTGACAGGCGACGTCTGCATCGACCCATGGCATGTCCGCGGCGCTCCACGCAAAGACGTCAATATTTTTCTGCACGCAGGCCCTGATCTTCTCACGGTCTTCCGGGCTGAGCTCGCTGCTGATTTTTATCTTCTCCTCTCTGCCTTCCTTGGTATGGATCTCTACCCGAGGACCTCCACGGCCGCTTTCAGCCTCGATAGCTCTTCCTCCCCTTCCTGTTCTGCATGTGCGTCCTGCTCCTTGTCTTCGCCTTCCACGTTGGCCATCATCATCTCTTCCCCCAGCTGCTCCATCTCCCACTTGCTTGCGTCCTCCTCCTCCTGTCGTGAGGCCCTTCTCTTTTTTGGCCGGGCCCCCTCCCCGGGCGACCCTCCCGCTTCTTCCATCTTCCTTTTATCTCTCCTCCCTTCTTCTTCTTTTGGCTCCTTTTTCTCTGCCGCCTCCGTCTCTTCTCCCTCCTTTCCAGCCACTTCTAGCTTCTCCACCATGTCCCTGTTCCCCACCATTTCTCCCTCTCCTTCAGCTCCTTCCTTCTACTTTTCTTCTACCATTCCCGTCTCCCCGAACTCCTCTCCCGCCATTTCTGGCTCCCCCGCAATGCCTCCAACCACTACTACTTCTCCCTCTCCTCCGGCACCTTCCTCTCCTCGCTCTTCTCCGCCTCCCCGTTCTTGTTGTAATTGCTCCATCCTATTTCTTAACTCCTCCGCGTCTTCCTGCCAGGAGATGGTGTTCACTGCCGTCACGTAGCATTCCCTTGCTGCCTTTGGATCTCCTCGTATCCTGATTTGGGTACCTCCTGAATTCAGCTTCAAGCACTGGTGAAACGATGATGGAACGCATCTGAAAGCGCTGATCAAGGGGCGCCCAAAGATAACATTGTAACTACTGGGGGCATCCACTATGACAAAGCGGCAATTCCGGGACAGCCCTCCCAGGGTCACCTGAAGTCCTACTCCCCCCTCGACTTCTTTCCTCTCCCCTGAGAACCCAAACAATGGTCCATCCGCCGCCAGCACCCTCCGGGCCTCCACCCTCATTGCATTGAATGCTTTTTTGAAAATCACGTTCACCGAACTCCCATTGTCTACCAGGATCCGTGACACCGTGAAGTTCTCAATGGCGGTCCGTATCACCAGCGCGTCACAAAAGGGGTCTTCATGGTCCAGCATGTCTTTCCTTGAAAAGGTAATCTTTTCATCTGGGGGAGGGGATTGTGACGTCAAGGTGACGCTTCGGCGGTACATAGTGTGAAGGCTCGCCTTTCAGGCTGCCTCTATCCCCACCCCCCATTGATCACTCCAATTCCTCCGCGATCCCCTTCATCCATTCGATCCACACATCGATCCTCTTCTCCTGTAGCTGTTACTTCCTCTATCCGTACCGGTCTTTGTTGTTCTCCTTGTTGGGATTCTCTATGAGGATGACACAACACTTGTGCACGCAGCGGAATAATAAAACATCAAGAAAACCCAAAATAAATGGGATCGGGCCATTATAGTTGAATCAAGAAGTTAACAAACAACTAGGCAAAAATTACCTCGGTGGCGTTGAGTCACAACTCAACGGAGATGCTCCAAACTTTGTATTCTTGCTGGTGGCGAGTTGTACGTGGAATAATGTCCACGTTTCTGCAGAAGTCCACACGAGCGGGAGAACACCGATCTTTCCGTCGCACGGAAAATCGGGAAGGATGAAGACCGCACCTTGCTTCTCCACGGACTGCTAGGTCCGCGCCAGGAAGAGCAACACCAGCAACGATCGCCGGAGAAAAGGAGGTCAACGGAGCGAACACGGCAACGGTGGAACACTTCCGTCGGCGGCGGGATTCGGGATCGGCGGAACGATCGCGGGACGGAACTCTTCCGTCGTGGGTTTCTATCAGCCGATGAGAGATCTGTCCCGAAAAAACCCTAAGTATTCTATTTATACCAAAGGTATAAATAAACCTAGGAATATCGCTATCCGCAGACCACCCAAGAATAAGGGTTCCAGAGTCGGCGAGAATCACCAGCCGATCGGTGAGAATCGATCGTCGACAATCACTAAGGATCGGCGAGTATCGGCTAGGATCGGCGAGAACCAGTCAGCGAGAATCGATCGGAAAGAATCACCAGCAGATTCGGCGAGAATCAATCGGCGAGAATGCCCGATGATTCACGTCGAATCGTAGGTTGACGATTCTCGTCGATCGTCGAGAATCACCGACGATACACGTCGAACAGGGTCGACGATTCTCGTCGATCGGCGAGAATCCGAGCACCAATCCACCAAGGCAACACTTTGCCCAACCCGATGATCCTTTAAGGCAACACTTTGCCCATAACCCTATTCAGGTCGGTGATTGATAACCTTTACCAACACAGTCAATCATCCAACTTCTCCACATCTCTTATGTGCGACCCTGCAGGCTCATATCGTGTTGGCAGTGAGATTACATGTTTGATCACTTCCGTATCACCATGGTAACTCCAACAGACTCTCACTTGATCTCGAAAGTATCAAACCAAAAACCTCACAAATAATGAGCGGCATCTAGCAATGCATCATTGCTCCCCAAGCAATAAGAGTTTATAACTCATAAGCCTTTATGACCAATGTATCAGCGTTGTCTTTGTCCCTTTGTCCCTTATATCCGGAAAGAACTAGAGGCATGGACCGTGTCACCCTCGTGATAGCTCAATCCAAGTTTCTTGATCCAGGACGGACTTCCAGAGAATGGTGAGTCCAATATCACATATTGACTCAACCAAGCATGGCCATGCATTTCTCAGTCCAGTTCCATCAAGGGGCCCATGGATGCAACTCCTGTCATACAGAAGGACAAATCCCATATCTGCTCACACACAAACACCCAAATGATTCGTAACATGCCCAACAACTACCCTTATCATCAACCTTTCTCAAGGAAGACTTTAGATGGCATCAAAGCACGCTCTTCCTCACTTGATGAATGCTGTGACTTCAGGTCAAAGGACCACAACACCATTGTCAATTGAGACCTACTCGTGACACGATTGGATGACAATCCACATAGTAGTCTCAGGTTGGGTCTGTCCAGTATAACTTGTTCACTAACAAGTACCCACGTGATGACTTGATATCACAATATCATGACCTGTGAGAACCAGTCATCAGTCAACGCACGTGCTAGCCTTCATGTACCATCATCACCCTTAGCTTCTATGATGATACTCGACCAGGGATCTTTAAGAATGAAGCTTCAAATAAATCATGGGCTCTCACATTCAAGTCACGTACTTAATGTCCCATGGAAGCGAACATTCTAAGGGTATCTATTATGTTAACATTTAACTATCACATAGAAAAATTCATAATAAAAGAACTTGCCATTAATTGTAAAAGAAAAAACTAGGTACATCGTTCATCATATGAACAAATAGCCAACAAAATACACGTTTACATGCAATCCACAAGATTCTCACTAGAGTTGATCATTTAGGTATCGTATACCCATCGATCTAGTATGGCCATCATGCTTTCTCTGCGCGAGAGGCTTTGTCAGTGGATCCGCAATGTTCTCCTCAGTCGGCACTCTGCAAATGTTTACATCTCCTCGTTCGACAATCTCACGAATAAGATGAAACCGCCGAAGTATGTGCTTGGAGCGCTGATGGGATCTAGGTTCCTTAGATTGTGCAATTGCACCATTATTATCACAGTAGAGAACTATGGGACCAACAATGCTAGGAACTACATCAAGCTCGCCGATGAATTTCCTAATCCATACAGCCTCCTTCGCCGTATTAGCTGCAGCGATATACTCGGCCTCAGTTGTAGAATCAGCAACTGTCTCTTGCTTGGAACTCTTCCAGCTCACAGCTCCTCCATTCAGGCAAAACACAAAACCTGACTGAGACTTGGAGTCATCTCTATCAGTTTGGAAGCTAGCATCCGTGTAACCACTTACAACGAGCTCTTCCTCTCCACCATACACCAAGAACACATCCTTAGTCCTTCTCAAGTACTTCAGGACATTCTTGACTGCAATCCAGTGACACTCACCGGGGTCTGACTGATACCTGCTAGTCATGCTCAAAGCAAAGGAGACATCGGGTCGAGTACACAACATCGCGTACATGATTGATCCAATTGCCGAAGCATATGGAATCAACTTCATGCGGCCCTTATCTTCACAAGACTTTGTACACTGGTCCTTAGAGAGATTCACACCATGAGACATGGGCAAAAATCCTTTCTTGGACTCAAGCATGTTGAACCGCTTCAACACCTTTTCGATGTACGTACTCTGGGTCAAACCCAGCAACTTCATCGATCTATCTCTAAAGATTTTGATACCGAGTATGTAAGTCGCTTCACCCAAATCCTTCATTGAAAAGCAGTTCCCTAGGTTGTTCTTAACAACTTTCAGGGTAGGAATGTCATTCCCAATCAACAGTATGTAATCTACATACAATATCAGGAAGACAACAATGCTCCCACTGATTCGCTTGTAAACACAAGACTCATCTTCATTCTTGATGAAATCAAACTCTTTGATTTTCTCATCAAAACGAAGATTCCAACTTCGAGAGGCCTGTTTCAGTCCATAAATGGACTTATTCAGCTTGCATATTTTAGTGGCTTCATCTGGGGATACAAAATCCTCGGGTTGTGTCATATACACTTCCTCAAGGAGGTTTCCATTAAGGAAAGCTGTTTTGACATCCATCTGCCAGATCTCGTAGTCATAATACGCAGCAACAGCAAGCAATATCCTTATGGACTTTACCATGGCAACATGGGAAAAAGTCTCATCATAGTCAATATTATGAATTTGCTTGAAACCCTTAGCCACCAGTCGCCCTTTGAATGTCTGTACATTCCCATCCATGTCGGTCTTCTTCTTGAAGACCCACTTGCACCCTATGGGTCGTACCCCTTCAGGTGGTTCCACCAAGTTCCAAACTTGGTTTGCATACATGGAGTGCATTTCGGATTTCATAGCCTCAAGCCATTTGTCGGAGTCCGGTCCATTCATATTCTCTTGGTAGGTTGCTGGTTCATCATCATGATCCATAAGCAACACATTACCTATTTGAGACACGAGAAATCCATATCTTTCAGGCTCAAACCTCGGTCTACCAGATCTACGTAGGACTTGTGTTCCTTGAGCAGGTTCTCTAGCTACAACATCTTGTAGTCCTGACTCAGAATCCAATTCCGGTTCATTCACTACATGTGGTTCTTGAACTTCTTCAAGCTCTACCTTTTCAGTCTTTCTTGATAAGAACTCTTTCTCCAAGAAGACACCAGTCCTTGCGACAAACACTTTGCCCTAAGATGGTAGGTAAAAGTAATACCCTTTCGTTTCCTTAGGATATCCCACCAGATAACATTTATCCGATTTGGGTTCCAGCTTGTCAGGCATTTGACATCTCACATATGCCTCACAGCCCCAAATTTTAATGAACGACATACTAGGACGCTTCCCAGTCCATATCTCATATGGTGTCTTCAGAACCGTTTTCATTGGAGTGCGATTCAATGTCATTGCAGCAGTCTCTAAAGCAAAACCCCAAAAGGAAACAGGCAAGTCTGCATGACTCATCATCGAACGTACCATGTCTAACAGAGTATGATTTCTCCTCTCAGACACACTATTATGTTGTGGTGTTCTAGGTGGAGTGAGCTGTGATACAATACCACACTCTTTCAGATGATCACGGAACTCATGACTCAGGTATTCGCCACCTCGATCAGATCGGAGTGCTTTAACCCTTTTTCCCAACTGGTTTTCTACTTCATTCTTGAATTCTTTGAACTTTTCAAAGGTCTCTAATTTGCACTTCATAAGATACACATATCCGTATCTACTGAAATCATCAGTAAATGTAACAAAGTAGAAATACCCACCTTTAGCCATGGAACTCATGGGTCTGCATACATCACTATGTACAACACCCAAGAGATCCTCAGCTCTCTCAGTATAACCAGTGAAAGGAGCTTTAGTCATCTTGCCTAACAAACAAGATTCGCATCGCTCAAATGATTCATAATCAAATGAGTCCAAAAGTCCATCTCTATGGAGCTTGGATATGCGCTTCTCGTTGATATGGCCCAAACGACAATGCCAGAGAAAAGTAGGGTTCGAGTCATTTGTTCTTAGTCTTTTATTATTTTCTACATTACAGATCAGATGATCCAAGTTCAAAACATAAAGACCATTAAACAATTGGGCTACAGCATAACAAACATCATTCTTAAATATAGAACAACAGTTGTTCTTAATTATAAAAGAAAATCCAATCATGTCCAAACATGAAATAGATATAATGTTTCTAGTTATGGTCGGAACAAAATAACAGTTATCTAGTTCTATTACAAGCCCACTGGGCAAATAAAGACGGTAAACCCCTACGACTACAGCAGCAACTCTTGCTCCATTGCCGACGCGGAGGTCCACCTCCCCTTTACTCAGCAATCTTCTCCTTCCCAGTTCCTGCACATTTGTACAAATGTGAGAACCACATCCGGTATCCAATACCCAAGATGAAGGAGCAGAAAGGTTTATCTCTATAACGTAAACATTAGAAGCGGAAGTCATACCTCCCTTCAATTTCTGCATACCCTCAATGTACGAAGGACAGTTCCTCCGCCAATGACCAGCCTTGCCACAGTGGTGGCATTTCCCTTCCTTCACCGTGCTTTTCTTTTTCATCAATGCAGAAGACTTGGGCTCAAGATATGACTTAGGTCCCACCTTCGTCTTCTTAGAGCCCTTGGCCTTGCCCTTATGCACCATCAGTATGGGGCTGGCAGGCTTGGCCTTCTTCATATTGATTTCAGCAGTTCTCAACATGCCTAGGCGTTCGGGCAGTGTCTTGTCTATTTCATTCATGTTGTAGTTCAATACGAACTGCTCATAACTGTCCGACAACGATTGCAGGATCAGATCCGTGGCCAACTCTTGACCAAGAGGAAAACCCAGCCTTTCAAGGTTCTCTATATACCCAATCATCTTGAGTACGTGAGTCCCTACTGAGTCTCGAACTCCCATCTTGCACTGAAACAACGCTTTTGTGATGTCGAACCTCTCTTGACGAGCCTGCCCTTGAAACATTTTCTTGAGATGCTCGTCAATCTCCTTGCACCCCATGTTCTCGTGTTGCTTCTGAAGCTCAGAGTTCATAGTGGAAAGCATAAGGCATTCGACATCTAAAGCATCATCAGTATACTTCTTATAAGTATCCTTCTCAGCACGGGAAGAGTTCCCGGTCGGCACCTCGGGGGCTTCTTCTTCCAAGACATAGAGCTTTCGCTCTTGCCTGAGAACAATTCTCAGGTTCCTGTACCAGTCCATGTAATTAGTCCCACTGAGCTTATCCTTCTCAAGGATGGCTCTCAGAGACAAAGTGGAGTGTGAAACACTTGCCATGGAATTCTACAAGAATTTATGCAGAATAAAATCAGTACTAAAATTTCAAATACAATTTATTTTAATTTGGACTTCAATTAAAACACTCCCACTATTTTATTCGAAATGATAACCCTCACTAACAATTCGGAGAGTTCATGTGATGCGCCCGCGAACAGACTCTTAATGTGGTTGGTTCGGTGAGTCGATCGCCGCGGGCGTGCTCGGGTAGGCAAGTGCACCTATCGCAAGTAGTACTCGATATTCGGGGGAATACCGAGGTCGTATTGTTCTCGGGGTCGCGTTGACTATTCTTACTCCTCCGGGAGGACTATTATTTTACTGAAAGAAAGGTGGATTTTTTTTTACTTAATAAAAGACGGAAAAGCAAAGGAGCGAAAAAAACGATTTAGAAAATATTCGATGAAGGGTTAACGCTCGACATCGAATCGGATTAAGACTAAAATAATTTTTAATAATTATAGGACTTAGTTTTCAAATTAATAATAAGGCAACTTGGCCGTGGAGGTTCCACAAATGTGAGCTCACCTAGCTATAGGGATATCGCTCACCTAAACGTTAAGACTATTCGACCGAACGTTAGTCCGATGAAGGATTCCTCTTAACGCCCGCTTTACGCTAAGAACCCCGCTATTGGGTGGGGAACCCAATCCGGTAGAATTACGCTTGTCCTCTCTCGAGGGTATGCACGCAACTCTATTTACCCAGGGGTGATCGGTCCATATGCACGGCCTCTCGGCTAGCTAGCATATGGACTACGGAAATAGGGCCCACACATCGATATGTGGTCCTACGCGTCGTAAACCCGGGGTAAACCTTAAGTCCTTAAATTAAAATGAAAATAAAGAGCTTTAATTATTTGAAATCATTTTAAATGTCCCAATGCTCTTCGATGCCGAGGCTAATAGCGATTAGCCACACATCAGTATGGGGACGGCTTATAATTTAGTGAGGCGCAAGTTCGAAATTAAATACTAAACGATTATAAGAAGGGGACATAAAAACAAAATAATCATTTAGAAAGCTAAAAAGTTAACTAAAATGAGAACTCACGCACACTCCAAATTATAAATTAAATAGAAACTAAGTTACACATAAAAGAAATTTGCATATTTCAAATTTGCGAGTCCCACTCAAACGAGTGAGGGCGGTAAATAAAAGCTGAAAATTGCAAGTCCTACTCAAACGAGTAGGACTGAAATGAAAGCGAGTCCTACTCAAATGAGTAGGAGAAAATAAATGCGATTACAGGGCGATAAAATCCGGCCATTTAACTCAAGTGAGTAGGCGGAAAAATAAAGAAAGAAAATTACAAGTCCTACTCGAACGAGTAGGACTGAAAATGAAAACGATGCACCATTTAACTCTTAACGAGTAGGTGAAAATAAATACACACAGACACACACACTCCATAAGAATTTCAAGAAAGCAGTAAAGCTAACACCTACACTCACACACTCTACAAAATTTGAATCAAAGCATAAAAGTTATACACCTACACTCACACACTCTACATAATTTGAACAAAGCATTAAAAATTATACTCATACACTCACACACACAACATGAAAATTTAAGAAGAACAAAAGAAAATTTATTCTCATACACTCACACACACTAATAACAAAGAAAAATCAAAGTTAAAAAGGAGAAGGAAAGTGGGCACAAGTGTTCATTCCAAAGCCAAATATGAAGAGAAAATTCTAACATTTTTATTACTAAAAGGAAACTATTGCAAGCTATTACAAGAGCTAAAGCTAAAACAAAAACAAACATGAAAGAAAAGAGGGAGAAATCTCCTTACATAGCTCTAGAAATCACGGATGCAGCCCACAAAAAGACACTAAAATGGCCCAAAAATCTGAACCCTTGGACCTTACAGAATTGGGCAATTTATAGGCAAAAAATTCTAAGTACACGCCCTAGGTCACAGGCGTGTAGGGGGGGCATGACAGTACTATTCACAAAGGCGGCCGGCGATTGGACAGGAAAGTTGACTTCGGGCTGAGTTCGCGGCAGTCACGCCCCGGGTCACGGGCGTGACTCTGGGCGTGTCGGGGAGGTAGAACCGGGCGCGGGTTGCGCCGAAAGTCTTCGGCAGCATCTTGTCGGGCTAGCTGGAAAGGTCACGCCCCAGGTCACGGGCGTGACGCTGGGCGTGACAGTTGGTGTCGACACTCGACGATCGTCGAGATGAATTCGTCGAGTGGAGTGAACACGGGCTTGGGTCACGCCCCGTGTCAGGTGACACGGGCGTGTCGCCAGGCGTGTCGAGCTTTTCTCTTCAGAATTTTGCAATTTCACGGGAAATGCAATGTCACGGCCCGGTCACGGGCGTGACCAAATTGTCACGGGCGTGTACTGCCCAATTTTGGCAGATTTTGAAATTTTTCTGCAAAATAAAATAAAACAAGTTAGAAGAAAATTTACAAGAATAGGAGCATTTTATTGAACAAAAATAAGTAAAAACGACGAAAATAAATGAAAATGACTAAATTAATGTGCACAAAAATACGTATAATTACAGTTCATCAAATACCCCCATACTTAGGCTTTTGCTATTCCAGAGCAAAAGTTTGAGGTGAATCTATAAGGAATAAAAAAACTCTAAGTTTAGCTATCGTTTAATCAATTATAAGAGAGATCAAAATAAATATACGGGGTGTAAGAGTTAAGTCCTAAAATTATGTAGATGATTTAAATAGAGCAAAAGTTTTGGCCAAAAGACTTCTTGATGTAATCAAATAGAAGACAACATTTGTAATGGTTAGATTAACGAAAATAGTTTGGAATTATAAGAACTCTAGCTTATACGAGTGCTACTGGAAATAATACAATTTACTAATTATGCTCTCAAAAAGATTTTTGAATTAATTCTAGAATCGTGTAATTAGCTAAGGGGGTAGTGGGTTTATGAAGAGGGTTTTGATATTTGAGGTGAGGTAATTTTTTCTCGAACCTCCATTTTTTTCTTTTGGATTATTAGGAAAATGAAATCTTATTTTCCTAATATAATTTTTGTTTTTCAACTTCATAAGAATTAACCCAATGTATATTTGTAGGAGTAATGAATTTTATCCTCTTACTCCATATATAATCTTTTTTAAAATTATTGGGTGCTTATGTTTACGGAACGAAATCTTATTCCCATTGACATAAGATCTTTTAAGGATAAAAGTTTTCATGCCAAGTAGGTCATGAAAAGTAAGGGGAGAAAGGAAAACTAGATTTTAATCCTAAAAATTTTTGAGAGCAACCTTAATAATTTGTATGTTCCAATGTTTCAGAAAGCTAAAAGTAAGTATAATAGAATTCTATAGTCGTTATTTCCTAACATAATATACGTGCTCCTATCAATGAAAAATTAGAAGTAGTGCCTAAAACGAGTTCGCTATTTTTAACAAAGCATAAAGAATTCTTTAAAACTTAATCCCGGGTATTTAAATTTTTCAATCAATAATTAACAAACGGGTAGCAAACAGAGAATTAATAGTATTCACATATAAATAAACTCAGAACAGAATTTTTGGATAGCAGGAAAGTTTAAGGATGAAATATTTGATTTATTTGTTGCAAAGCATTTTTTTGATTTTCATAGTTTTTAATATCATTTTTTTCTGTTTTTCATTTATTATCTTTTTTTTGTATTTTTGTTTTGTTTTAATTAATTTTTTTTTATTTTTGAATTATTATATTTTTTGTATTTTTGTTTTAAGAGAATTTTTATTATATGTACAAAAATATGGGAAAAAAAGGTTTGTACAAGAAGAAGAGAGAAAAGAGTATGTACAAAAAAATATTTACAAAGTGAAACTAAATATAATTTTTTTGTTATTTTTGAGTTTTTTTGGAAAAAAAAGAAAGAAAGAGAACAAAAAAAAATTTTCATTTTAAGATGTTTTTTTTTAAATTTTTGTTTTGTTTTGTTGTTATATATTTTTTTTGTTTTGTTGTTATATGTATTTTTTTGAAATTTTGAAATGCAGAAAAATTGAATTGCAGAAAGTAAAGTACGAAAACACCCCCATACTTAAGTCCAACATTGTCCCCAATGTTGTAACGTAAGTATGCGAAACAAAAATGCGATATGTACAAAAGTAAAGAGAGGGGGGGGGGGTCGAAACGTCCCTGATAGGAGGTGGGGAAGGCCGATCAGAAACCCTGCGTTTATTAGAAAAAGCAGCAAAGATAATGAGGAAGGAGCGAAAAAGATAAGCGAGGGGTGCCTCCCAGGAGCGCTTTGTTTATAGTCGTGTAGCTTGACTATTTTGGCGGGTTTATAATGTGGAGGAAAGTTATGGTTTCGCTAAAACCGATCACTGGGTCGCCTGCTATATAAGACTTTAACCGATGACCGTTTACTTTAAAAGAACCTTTGTCCGGGTGGGAGACGAGTACGGTTCCATATGGAAAAACTTCTTCAACTAGCAAGGGACCGGACCATCTAGATTTTAATTTACCTGGAAAAAGCCTAAGACGGGAATTGTAAAGAAGGACAAGATCGCCCGGAGAAAATAATTTTTGGGACTTGATTTTTCGATCGTGATATAACTTAGAGCGCTCCTTATAGAATTTATTGCTCTCGTAAGCGTTCGCACGCCATTCATCGAGCTCGTTTAGTTGCAGTTTTCTATTTTGAGCGGCTAAGTTGGAGTCAAGGTTTAAGAGTTTTAAAGCCCAAAGAGCGCGATGCTCTAATTCTACGGGTAAATGGCACACTTTGCCGTAGACTAACCGGAACGGCGTACATCCAATTGCGGTTTTGTATGCCGTCTGATACGCCCACAACGCATCGTCGAGTTTAACGGACCAATCTTTCCTATTTAGCGAAACGGTTTTTTCTAAAATTCGCTTAATCTCTCGATTTACTACCTCGACTTGGCCACTTGTTTGCGGGTGGTAGGGGGTAGCAAGCTTGTGCGTGACTCCGTATTTAGCTAACATCTTAGCCATAAGAGCGTTACAGAAATGCATTCCCCTATCACTAACAATTGCGCGAGGCGTGCCGAAGCGAGAAAATAATTTTTTAAGAAATGTAACGACGACTCGCGCATCATTGGTGGGGAGGGCTTGCGCTTCCGCCCACCTTGATACGTAGTCGACCGCCACTAAAATATACATATTTTTGAAAGATGGAGGTAGGGGGCAACAAAATCTATGCCCCACAAATCGAAGACTTTGCACTCTAAAAACATATTTTGGGGCATCTCGTCGCGACGAGAGATGTTACCCGACCGCTGACAGCTATCGCATGCGCGCACAAAATTATGCGCGTCTTTGAAGAGAGTGGGCCAAAAGTAGCCCGCCTCTAGCGCCTTCCGAGCGGTCCGGTTGGCTTGATAATGCCCACCGGCTGAACCCTCGTGGCAGTGCTTAAGAGTTTGCAAGGACTCCACACCCGCAACGCATCTTCGGACCGCTTGGTCCGCGTAGATACGAAAAAGAAATGGGTCCTCCCAAAAGAAATTTTTCAAGTCAGAAAAGAATTTCTTCTTTTGATGACTGGAAAACTCTTTTGGAAGGACCCGCACTACTAAGAAATTTGCAAAATCTGCGAACCAAGGCGAAGATGACGAAGATTTATTAATGGCAAGAAGGCGTTCCTCGGGGAATCTGTCATTTATTTCAGATTCGACGAGCGCTTCCGCACCCGGATTTTCTAAACGGGAGAGGTGGTCTGCCGCTAGATTTTCCGCTCCCCGCTTATCTCGGATCTCCAAATCAAACTCTTGTAGGAGGAGAATCCATCGAAGAAGGCGGGGCTTCGCATCATTTTTAGCTAATAAATATTTAAGCGCGGAGTGATCGGTAAAAACGATAACTTTAGATAGCGTTATATACGAGCGAAACTTATCGAAAGCGAAAACGACGGCTAAGAGTTCCTTTTCCGTTGTCGTGTAATTTACTTGTGCGGAAGTGAGCGTCTTGCTAGCGTAATAAATAGGATGAAAATGTTTTTCTACGCGTTGGCCAAGAACGACACCTAAGGCAATATCACTAGCGTCGCACATTATTTCGAACGGAAGGGACCAATTAGGGGCCACTAAAATTGGTGAAGTGATAAGTTTTTGTTTTATTAAATTAAAGGCGGACTCGCATTCGCTACTAAAGATGAAACGTGATTCCTTTTCCAAGAGGTGAGTTAGCGGCTTTGTTATTTTTGAAAAGTCTTGAATGAAGCGTCGATAAAAGCCCGCATGGCCTAAGAAACTCCTAATAGATTTTACGTTTGTTGGATGCGGAAGTTTTTCTATAATTTCTATCTTGGCCTTATCCACCTCTATCCCCTTAGACGAAATCATATGGCCGAGGACCAAACCTCCTCGAACCATAAAGTTGCATTTTTCCCAATTTAAAACAAGGCTTGTGTCCTCGCACCGTTGAAGGACAGATCTAAATTGTGAAGGCAATCGGGAAAAGAGCGTCCGAAAACAGAAAAGTCATCCATAAAGACTTCCATAATGTCTTCTACTAGCTCGCCAAAGATCGCTAGCATACATCTTTGGAATGTAGCTGGCGCGTTGCAGAGTCCAAATGACATTCTTCGATATGCGAAGGTGCCAAACGGTCAAGTAAAAGTTGTTTTCTCTTGATCATCGGGGGAAATGGGGATTTGGAAAAACCCCGATAAACCATCAAGAAAACAATAATACGGATGACCGGATAAACGCTCTAAAATCTGGTCCAAAAATGGCAGAGGGAAATGGTCCTTGCGGGTGGCATCATTAAGTTTTCTATAATCTATGCACACTCGCCAACCCGTAACAGTACGAGTTGGGACGAGCTCGTTATGCTCATTCGCCACTACGGTAAGACCGCCCTTATTGGGCACGACATGCACGGGACTAATCCATGCACTGTCCGAAATAGGGTAGATAATCCCCGCATCTAATAACTTAATGATTTCGGCTTTAACGACGTCTTTCATGTTTGGGTTAAGACGACACTGCGGCTGAATCGTTTTGCGGAAATTATCATTAAGAAAAATCTTATGGGTGCAAAAGGAGGGGCTAATCCCCTGTAAGTCAGAGATTTGCCACGCAATTGCGTGGCGATGTTTAAATAAAACTTCCAATAAATCGGAAGTCTCCGAATCACTCAAGTCCGAAGAAATGATAACGGGAAGCGTATCGCCTTTTCCCAAAAAGCGTATTTGAGCGATGCGGGTAAGGGTTTGAGGTCTAGGATGGGCGATTCTTCTAGGGAGGTTTTAATGCCTATGTCTTTCTTACCAATTGGTTCGAAAAGCAAGTCTAAAGAAGTATCCTCATCGCATTTAAAATTTTCGAGCGCATAAATATCGTCGTTTAAAAATACGGACTCGAAAACGGGAGAAGAACGATCTCCAAAAAAGGTATCTAAAGAGTAGCAGAAATCGTCGCTCGATGACAAATTGTCCATCGAGGGATTAATAGAGAAAGTAACCTGATAATCGCCTACTCAGAGGAGAAGGCTACCATTACTAACATCTTTAGTGCGCGGGAGGTGGCGAGAAAAGGGCGACCGAGTATTATTGGTACCTCGGCGTCCTCCTCGATATCTAAGATGACGAAGTCTACCGGGAAGGTAAACTTGTCGACTCGGACAAGGACGTCCTCCACTACCCCGATAGGGAACTTAATCGAGCGATCCTCTAATTGGATGCGCATATTCATAGGACTAGGAGTACCCAAACCTAAACGCGAAAAGAGCGAGAACGGCATCAGATTAATGCTAGCCCCTAAATCAGCTAAGGCGTACTTTACTAATATATTGCCAAAAAGGCACGTGATAGAAAACCGTCCCGGGTCGTTTTGTTTTGTGGGCAATTTATTAGTAAGGGCCGCCGAGCAGACGGCGTTGAGAGATACATGCGAAATATCCTCTAATTTGCGTTTATTAGAAAGTAGTTCTTTTAAAAATTTCGCATATTTGGGCATTTGCGAGATAGCCTCGCAAAAAGGAACATTAATGTGAATTTGTTTTAATAATAAAATAAATTTTTCATATTGCGCGTCCTTACGCTCGTTATCTAACTTATGCGGATACGGAAGATCCTTGTTTAAAATAATTTTTTCTTTTATAATTGGTAAAGGCGGCGTAAGCGAAGAAAGGGGAAGAGGGGTCGGAGGTGAAATATGTACCTGAGGGTCGGTCCGTTTTGGATCGACCACCTCCTTTCCGCTACGGAGGGTTATAGCGTTGGCGTTCTCCCGCGGATTGGGCTCCGTGTTTCCCGGTAGTGCCCCGAGCGCGCGCTCGGACATCATCCTCGCCAGCTGTCCAACCTGTTGTTCGAGTGTTTTTAGCGATCCGGTGATGTTCCAGATATTTGACTCGTTCGACGCAATATACTTCGAAAAATTTCCTCCATCGGGGAGGGTTTCGGAAGAGGAGGAGGAGGAAGAAATCCAGGCGCATAAGAAATAGGGGGACGCTGAGCATTATTCGGGTTGCTCCACGAGAAGTTGGGGTGATTCCTCCAACCCGGATTATAGTTATTACTATAAGGGTTGTTGTTGGGGTTGAAGGGAGGATGACCCCATGAAGTCCACGAACTCTTCAGCTACGCAGACATTAGGGGGAATAAAACAAGGCGGAGTGGAGGAGGCAGCAGACATCTCCGCCACCTGCTTTGTTAACCTTTCAACTTGAAGGGTCAAGAGAGCAGTGGCATCCACTTCAAAAAGACCAGCCGCCGGCTTTGGCCGTCCCCGCGGGACGTTCCAATGATAGACGTTCATAGCCATCTCTTCGAATAAAGCCTGGGCGGCCTCGGGGGTTTTGTTGTTAAGCGTACCCCCGGCAGCCGCGTCAATCATTTGACGCATCTGAAAATTCAGCCCATTATAAAAAATTTGAACTTGCAACCACGTTGGCAGCGCGTGGTGCGGGCAACGGCGGAGGAATTCCTTAAACCGTTCCCAAGTCTCGTATAGAGACTCAGGATCGTTTTGCACAAACGAAGAAATGTCCGCCCGCAACTTTGCAGTTTTTGTGGGCGGAAAGTACTTCGTTAGGAACCGTTCCGTCAACTCAGCCCACGTGGTGATACATCCTCGCGGGAGGGCATTCAACCACGCCTTGGCTTTGGACTTAAGGGAAAAAGGAAATAAGCGCAAACGAATGGCATCATCAGTGACACCATTAATCTTGAAGGTGTCGCATATCTCCAAGAAATTGGACAAGTGGACATTCGGGTCCTCATCCGGCATTCCATCGAACTGCACGACGTTTTGGACCATTTGAATGACACTTGACTTTATTTCGAAATTATTATTCGCCACCGCAGGGCGAACAATACTCGACCCAGAATCATCCAGGTTAGGCCGGGCGTAATAGGACATAGTACGCTCGGCCGCCGGGGGAAGGTTAGGCGCGGCCATAACTACGACAGTGGGTTCTCCGATAGATTCCTCGGGATCTAAAGAAGGATTTCGGCGTTGAGATCGAATACGCGCAAGAGTGCGTTCGATCTCAGGGTCGAAGTCAAAATCTTCAGACTCGGAGGGTTGTCCACGGGTCATACACCCAAATAAAAATAAAACAAAATAAACTTCTTTTTTTGTTTTTTTTTAAAATAAAGTTTTTAGGTTTTTTTTTTATAGAAAATAAGTAAAAGTAATAAACTCCGGAATTCAAAATAGCAACTCGAAAAGAGAGTCCCCGACAACGGCTCCAAAAACTTGATGCGCCCGCGAACAGACTCTTACTGTGGTTGGTTCGGTGAGTCGATCGCCGCGGGCGTTCTCGGGTAGGCAAGTGCACCTATCGCAAGTAGTACTCGATATTCGGGGGAATACCGAGGTTGTATTGTTCTCGGGGTCGCGTTGACTATTCTTACTCCTCCGGGAGGACTATTATTTTACTGAAAGAAAGGTGGATTTTTTTTTACTTAATAAAAGACGGAAAAGCAAAGGAGCGAAAAAAATGATTTAGAAAATATTCGATGAAGGGTTAACGCTCGGCATCGAATCAGATTAAGACTAAAACAATTTTTAATAATTATAGGACTTAGTTTTCAAATTAATAATAAGGCAACTTGGCCGTGGAGGTTCCACAAATGTGAGCTCACCTAGCTATAGGGATATCGCTCACCTAAACGTTAAGACTATTCGACCGAACGTTAGTCCGACGAAGGATTCCTCTTAACGCCCGCTTTACGCTAAGAACCCCGCTATTGGGTGGGGAACCCAATCCGGTAGAATTACGCTTGTCCTCTCTCGAGGGTATGCACGCAACTCTATTTACCCAGGGGTGATCGGTCCATATGCACGGCCTCTCGGCTAGCTAGCATATGGACTACGGAAATAGGGCCCACACATCGATATGTAGTCCTACGCGTCGTAAACCCGGGGTAAACCTTAAGTCCTTAAATTAAAATGAAAATAAAGAGCTTTAATTATTTGAAATCATTTTAAATGTCCCAATGCTCTTCGATGCCGAGGCTAATAGCGATTAGCCACACATCGGTATGGGGACGGCTTATAATTTAGTGAGGCGCAAGTTCGAAATTAAATACTAAACGATTATAAGAAGGGGACATAAAAACAAAATAATCATTTAGAAAGCTAAAAAGTTAACTAAAACGAGAACTCACGCACACTCCAAATTATAAATTAAATAGAAACTAAGTTACACATAAAAGAAATTTGCATATTTCAAATTTGCGAGTCCCACTCAAACGAGTGGGGACGGTAAATAAAAGCTGAAAATTGCAAGTCCTACTCAAACGAGTAGGACTGAAATGAAAGCGAGTCCTACTCAAATGAGTAGGTGAAAATAAATGCGATTACAGAGCGATAAAATCCGGCCATTTAACTCAAGTGAGTAGGCGGAAAAATAAAGAAAGAAAATTACAAGTCCTACTCGAACGAGTAGGACTGAAAATGAAAACGATGCGCCATTTAACTCTTAACGAGTCGGCGGAAATAAATACACACAGACACACACACTCCATAAGAATTTCAAGAAAGCAATAAAGCTAACACCTACACTCACATACTCTACAAAATTTGAATCAAAGCATAAAAGTTATACACCTACACTCACACACTCTACATAATTTGAACAAAGCATTAAAAATTATACTCATACACTCACACACACAACATGAAAATTTAAGAAGAACAAAAGAAAATTTATTCTCATACACTCACACACACTAATAACAAAGAAAAATCAAAGTTAAAAAGGAGAAGGAAAGTGGGCACAAGTGTTCATTCCAAAGCCAAATATGAAGAGAAAATTCTAACATTTTTATTACTTAAAGGAAACTATTACAAGCTATTACAAGAGATAAAGCTAAAGCAAAAACAAACATGAAAGAAAAGAGGGAGAAATCTCCTTACATAGATCTAGAAATCACGGATGCAGCCCACAAAAAGACACTAAAATGGCCCAAAAATCTGAACCCTTGGACCTTACAGAATTGGGCAATTTATAGGCAAAAAATTCTAAGTACACGCCCTAGGTCACGGGCGTGTAGGGGGGGGCGTGACAGTACTATTCACAAAGGCGGCCGGCGATTGGACAGGAAAGTTGACTTCGGGCTGGGTTCGCGGCAGTCACGCCCCGGGTCACGGGCGTGACTCTGGGCGTGTCGGGGAGGTAGAACCGGGCGCGGGTTGCGCCGAAAGTCTTCGACAGCATCTTGTCGGGCTAGCTGGAAAGGTCACGCCCCAGGTCACGGGCGTGACGCTGGGCGTGACAGTTGGTGTCGACACTCGACGATCGTCGAGATGAATTCGTCGAGTGGAGTGAACACGGGCTTGGGTCACGCCCCGTGTCAGGTGACACGGGCGTGTCGAGTTTTTCTCTTCAGAATTTTGCAATTTCACGGGAAATGCAATGTCACGGCCCGGTCACGGGCGTGACCAAATTGTCACGGGCGTGTACTGCTCAATTTTGGCAGATTTTGAAATTTTTCTGCAAAATAAAATAAAACAAGTTAGAAGAAAATTTACAAGAATAGAAGCATTTTATTGAACAAAAATAAGTAAAAACGACGAAAATAAATGAAAATGACTAAATTAATGTGCACAAAAATACGTATATTTACAGTTCATCATCATGCGAGCTACTCTCTTAGTGGACAAGATCCGTATTTCACCAACACTATGAGTCCGCTTTGGCGTTCCTCTCACGATGCGGTTATTTAGGTAGGCAACGCTTGCCAATTGCATTCTCATGCAATTCTTGTATGGTTGGTGAATAACTCCTTATTCGCATCCATCATATGGTGCATGCCAACCCTATGCCTCTAGGCACTCAACCTTTGAGGTCACCTAGTTAAGCTGGACCCGATGTCGACAGTGGGATATCACAATTATCCGCTCGCACCCTTACCAAGATAGATTAATGCACCTTGCTTTGGCAAGCCCACACTTCATCGATCGAGGCAGGAAGAGTGTCATCCATCGGAAGACATCCGAACACTTAATATTTGATGAAGGGATTTTAATTATAGGTTAACAATTAACGATGATCAACATTTGATCAATGTGCACATCCAAAGAAAAACAATTCTAAACCACATGCATCCCTTATGTGCACATCCTGACACCATCAACAATTGATAGAAGGAAGGGCTAAATCTGAACATCCGGAACCTTCCAAATCCTCAGATTTACATGCATTGGACAAAGGCAAAGACAACTCAACTTAAAGCAGTAGACAAGCTCATCTCTCTTTGTTGGATTCAAAATCCAAAACAAAATCGAGGGATGGTTACTGCTAAGGAGACAACAATTTCTAACAATTAGAAATTACCACGAAATTCCAGACATTCTTGGAGGGGAACCAAGACTAAATCTAGACATTTAGAACACTTCTAAATCCCTAGGTTTACACGCACTGGAATAACATAACTTCCAATACAACAATCATGGCCGAAACCTCACTCTGATACCACTGTTGGGATTCTCTATGAGGATGACACAACACTTGTGCACGCAGCGGAATAATAAAATATCAAAAAAACCCAAAAGAAATGGGATCGGGCCATGATAGTTGAATCAAGAAGTTAACAAACAACTAGGCAAAAATTACCTCGGTGGCGTTGAGTCACAACTCAACGGAGATGCTCCAAACTTTGTATTCTTGCTGGTGGCGAGTTGTACGTGGAATAATGTCCACGTTTTTGCAGAAGTCCACACGAGCGGGAGAACACCGATCATTCCGTCGCACGAAAAATCGGGAAGGATGAAGACCGCACCTTGCTTCTCCATGGACTGCTAGGTCCGCGCCAGGAAGAGCAACACTAGCGACGATCGCCGGAGAAAAGGAGGTCGACGGAGCGAACACGGCGGCGGCGGAACACTTCCGTCGGCGGCGGGATTCGGGATCGGTGTAACGATCGCGGGACGGAACTCTTCCGTCGTGGGTTTCTATCAGCCGATGAGAGATCTGTCCCGAAAAAACCCTAAGTATTCTATTTATACCAAAGGTATAAATAAACCTAGGAATATCGCTATCCGCAGACAACCCAAGAATAAGGGTTCCAGAGTCGGCGAGAATCACCAGCCGATCAGTAAGAATCGATCGTCGAGAATCACTAAGGATCGGCGAGTATCGACTAGGATCGGCGAGAACCAGTCAGCGAGAATCGATCGACGAGAATCACCAGCAGATTCGGCGAGAATCAATCGGCGAGAATGCCCGATGATTCACGTCGAATCGTAGGTTGACGATTCTCGTCGATCGTCGAGAATCCGAGCACCAATCCACCAAGGCAACACTTTGCCCAACCCGATGATCCTTTAAGGCAACACTTTGCCCACAACCCTATTTAGGTCGGTGATTGATAACCTTTACCAACACAGTCAATCATCCAACTTCTCTACATCTCTTATGTGCGACCCTGCAGGCTCATATCGCGTTGGCAGTGAGATTATATGTTTGATCACTTCCGTATCACCATGGTAACTCCAACACTCCTACCCCTCGAGTTCTCCTTATTTCCAAGAAATCTGGGCAGGTAGCCGTTGTGTGACCTTCCTCCTCGTGGAAGTCACAATATGGCAATGCCACCTCCCCCCTTGCCTTCCTTCCTGAGGGTTCCTCCTTCTCCCTGCTCCTGCTCCTCTTCCTCTCTCCCGACCTCTTCCTATGCCTCGGCCGATGGCCATAGCCTGCTGCGGAGGGGGCAAGGGCGGTCTGTGACCATATCCCCACCCTTGCCGATGAAACCTTCCCGGTCCTCCTTGTTGATTCCTCCACCCTTGGGGAAATCCTCTACCTTGCCCTGGGGCCGGGCCTGCTTGTTGCCTCCACCCCAGCTCCTGATACGCTGGAGCCCTCGGCTCCTCTCTTCTCCTTGCCTCCTGTTGTCTCCCACCTGACTCCCTCGACTCCACCTCGGTAAGCCTCGTCAATTTCTTCGCAAAAGCTGGGTTTGCCGCCTCCATCGCTATTTTCTTCGCCCCCTTCTCCATCAAGCCCTCAAAAGACAGCGGCGCCTTCCGGGTGAGGCTCATCTTGAAGAACCCTTCCCGTAGTCCCACAGTAAAGGCCATCTGGAGGGCAAACCCTGACACCTCCTGTATATCCAAAATCTCTTCTTGGAACCTATCCACGTACTGAGCCAGCGACTCATCCGCCTTCTGCTTAATCAAAAAATCGACTCCGGGTTCCTTTTCCTCTTCTTAGATGTGGAGAACCGGAGCTGGAAGCTCCTACTTAGGTCCTCGAAGCAGTATATCAAGCCTGTCGGGAGCTGATGGAACCAGTCCCTAGCTTTGTCCTTTAGAGTGATCACAAAAAGGCGGCACTTAAACGAGTCCGTCATGGGCCTGATCGAAACTGCGTCCTCGAACCACTGCAAGTGATGGAGGGGATCATCCTTCCCTACATAATAGGTCATCTCGGGTTCTCGGAAGCCTTCCGGGACGGCAACTGACAGGATTAGCTCGCAAAAAGGAGACCCTCTCGCCTCCGGTCTCGCCGCCCCTACTCGCGCGACGACCTCTCCTGGCGAGATGGTACTCGCCGGACTTGGGAACAGCTCCCTTCCCGCCATGTCTCTCCCACTCCCTTCCACCATCACCTCCTTTCTCGGCCTTCTCCCCGGGGCATCTTCTCCTACTCGCGCCGAGACGAGTTCTTCCTGTGTTGTGAGAGCCGGCACTTGAGGTAGTGGAGTTGAACAATCTCCCGTCCGCGAGATCACTTGCAGCAAATCAATGATCCCCTTGATTGAAGCCATGAACTCTTCTCTCCCGACAAATCCTCCCGGGTTGTTTGACCCCTCTCCTTCTCCTTCTCCCTGACTCCCCGCCATGTGGTTGCTCAAGGTTCTTCCCAGAGGGCTGCGGTCCACGCTCACCGCACCAAAAATGTCGGAACCAGCTTTCTGATCCCTCCTAAAGTTCGAAACAGGATGCAACCCACACGTACTCTCCCTGCGCTACCCTCTTGACGAGAGTTGAAAGCCTGGAAACAAACCGAGGGGGCTCAGCTCGGAGGTCCCACCTCTTACCCGGAAGAACAGAAGGTCTTCCCCTCCCTAGCCAGTACTGAATTAGGTGTCTGTGAAGAAGATAGTGGAAAGGTTCAACAACCCCTCTCCCAGACACCTTATCGATATGTTTATAGGCCTCTGAATCTGATCTGCAAATATCACTTCTGAATTAACCTGAAATGACCAAAACACCTTGGGCTGGGTCTACCAATAGCCAACCTCCGCTGCTCTGGAGGGCTATACGCAGCCCTCCAGGGGTAGAAGCGTAAAATTACCTGGGGTATAGAGGTAAAATCCCCCTTGGGGGTAAAAAGGTAAAGACATCTCTTTTCACATGTGGCGAGTGGGGAAAGAACTGTCAGGCGAGACGACCACCCCGTCCGTCTCGCCGGCCTCTCGCCCGGTGGGCCATCTCGCCCCCTAGGAGGTCTCGCCTAACAAGAGGTCTCGCCTATCGCTGTGGGCTGTCCACACCTCTCGCCTCCTGTAGGTGGGCCTCCTCCCCTCTCGCCAATTCTCCTTCCTTGCTTGCTTGGCTCACCTCTCACGAGCCCAAGGTTGTACATAGCAGCTCTTCATTGCCTGTGACTTTGTCTTCAAGCTGATCTTCAATGGCTTTGAAAGCTATTGATTTTTCCTTTCTTATAGCTGGTGAGGCAGCCTTCTGCTCTTCTTCTCTATTCTTGATGAGCAGCTCATAAGACTTGAGCTTGCCCAAGAGAGCTTCAGTTGTGATCTCATTTAGGCTTCTGGCATCCTTGATTGGCCAGATCCTTGAGTCCTAAGTACTTGGGAAGCACATTAGGATTTTATCATTGAGCTCAGTCAATGAGATCTCTTTGTCCAATATTTTCAGCTCATTGACTATGAGACTGAGTCTATTATACATGTCTGCTACTGACTCAGCTTCTCCTTTCTTGAAGTTCTCATATTGGGTTATGAGATGAGATCTTCTATCTTTTCTCTCATCAGCAGATCCTGAGACTATATCAGATAACTTATCCCAGATGTCCTTTGCTGAGTTGCATTCAACTACTTTTTTGGAATATTTCATCAGACATAGTCTGGGCTAAAATATTCATTGCCTTAGCATCTGCCACTTTCCATTTCTTGATTTCTGCATCTATTCCTGATGGAGGTGGAATAGCACTTGTACTTGTATTTTCTGGGGGTCTTGGACACACTGTCAAAACAGAATTAAAAATGTCTTCATCAATAGAGTTCATGTACAATCTAATCCTTGCCTTCCAAAGTGCAAACTTAGATAGATTGCACACTGGAGGTCTGGTGCTAGCATAATCTTTGTTTTGGGCCATGTTCTGTGAAGAAATAAATCTAACAACAAACTTAAAACAAGCAGATCTAACGAGAGGGATCTTTGGGTTCAGGTGTTAGCCTGTGCAACCACTAAGGTGTGGTGTTTTAACCAACCTCGCTCTGATACCAATTGAAAGTGCAGGTTTGATCTGATATACTCTAGAGGGGGGGGGGGGTGAATAGAGTATAGTGCTTACTAAAAACTTTTTACAACTGTTGTTGTATACCTAAGTGAACAGGGAAGCAAATAACATAAAGTAAACACAACAACTAACTAAACACAGAGCAATCACAGACCACAGCCAGAAAATAAAAGAAAATAAGCAACCAGAAGACACAAGGAGCTATAGTGGTTCCCCAATCAATCTGGGTACATCCACTCTTCTACCACCCTAGGTAGGAATCCACTGCAGGATGAGTTGATCAGGTGTCCTGAGCACCAATGGGTTTTGATCAGGTCCCCAAAAATAAAACCCTCAAGTCTTTTGGAAGGAGACTTGAAACCAGAATAATTTTGAAGGGATTTAAAACCCTGTACAGGAATTAGAGAGAGGGTGATATTGTCTTCTCTGTCAACAGTCAGAGAGAAGACTTGTGGATTGATGCAACAGATCTTGCTCCCCCTGAGATCTTGAATTGGTCAGGAATGCTGGAGCACTGCTTCAGGGTGATAGGCCTTCAATGACCTAGAATGCCTGGACCAGAACTGCTTCAGGAACCTCTTTTGACTGATAAAGTTCTGTTGTCCTTTGAAGTTGTCCTGAGAATAGAAAGAAGAAGACTCTTGATTGAATTTGGTTGTTCTTCTTCTTCTTCTTCAAAAGTTCTCTAGTCAAGGCTGATTGCAGTCAAGAACTTTAGATTTGAGAATGTTTTGTTCTTCTGCAGCTTCAGAGTGTCTGTTAGATTATTTTCTGTGCTGTGATTCTTGAACTCTATCACTACTTGATTCTGTTCTCTTACTGTGTCACTATTTTTTGTGTATCTGTATGTCTGTAACTGACTGACGAAAAATTTAAACTTTTGAATTTCGAGCAGTAATTACAGTCGCCTTGGAAAGAATCAGCAATCAATGACTTTCCTAACTGTCCCATGGAAAAATGGCATGTGATCGTCCATAGTCAATGCACGTTCTAACGGTAACATTCCGAGAAGATCTGGCATTAAATGTTTAGGAATCAGCGCCAAGAAACGGGACGGGAACCTTGAAGAAAACCTAATCTGGATTCGTCGAAAAAAGAACACATTTCATCGAGCTGAACTTGTGTTCGTCGAGCTGAGCTTGAGTTCGTCGAGCTGAGATTGATAGAGTTCGTCGACCAGACAATCTTCATTCATCTGATAGACAGTCTTCATTCGTCGAGCTGAGAATCAAATTCATTGAGCTGAGAAAAGTTCTGGACTTAGACAAAATACTCTACATCTGCTGAAATGTTATGTCGACAAAAGTTGGTGTCGACAGATTGATCTTGGTGTTGACACAAATCCTCTGGTGTCTACATAAGCTGGTGTCGACTGAAATCCTGGTGTCGACACAAATCGTCTGGTGTCGACACAAACCCTAAGTGTCGACACAGATTCTCTGAGTCCAGAAATCGTCGAGTAGAGTATAGCATCCGTCGACCTGAGAAGCTGACTTCGTCGACCTGAGAAGCTGTGAACTTGAGGTCCAAGTTCGTCGAGCTCAGAATATAATTCGTCGAACGAAGCATGAAGATGGACTTAGGAAAATTTGAAGTTCTCCTAGCTTTGGCTTGATGTAGAAACTGAGTTTTCGTCGAACAGAGAACATAGATCGTCGAGCTCAGCACTAAGAATTGCCTCACGATCGTCGAGCGCAGAACTCCTTTCGTCGAGCGGAGTTCGACGAACGTCGAACTCACTTTACTTAATCTTGAAAACTTGTGAGTCTGGAGTCTCTAAGGGTCTTGTTGAAAGCTGGTCCATCTGGAGTTGAGCCTAAGGACTTAACCTAGACTCTAGGACATAAATTGACCCGGGCTATACATGATGGGTCACAACCTAAGTCAGTGAAACTAGCCCAAATCAACTAGGGATCCAACATAGAATACCGTAGAATATAGCTAAGGATTATCGCAAGACATTACTTCGTAGAGTCACCTCTCAAACACCCTGCCAATGTGCACTATTCGGGCGAGATGGCGAGACCAGCCACAAAATGATAACACCTTCCACAATTGTGATAGAGACTCATGTATGCATATAATTTTAAAGTACAAGACAAAGATATGTCTTTATCATTGGTACAGTTATAATATGAGTATTAAACACTATAATCAAGAGAAGAGCAAAACATCATTTCCCCAAATAGTTTTGCAACAAAAATCGTAAAACATATTAACTATTTGCGAGCATCATGAAGTGCATATAATCATCTCAACACGTGGCCTAATTAACAAGATCAAGTAACTTAAATGCATAGAAACAAGTGTGGTTTACATAATTAACAAACTAGATTACTAGTGAATCAAGTATTCGTTTTTTTCTACCGAAGTTAACAAATAGTTTTGTCAAGATCATATATAGTGAAGAGGTAAGTACTCTGAAATTTCAAGGGTTACAACACCAAATATCATGTTGATAACTCCTTGTCATAACTGTGTAAGACATATGAATATAAGATTGTTCGGAGTGACCCGTAAAGTGACATATTCAGATTCTAATACAAGATAAATGTATAGTCATGTGCCACCACATTCTAAACTCACAAGATTATTTAAAATATAGTGCAATTGTACAAATTTAACATTTTAATAACTTGAAATATTTAAACTTTGGACATAATTATTATTTATTATTGCTTTTGTGACAAATAGTCGTCAAATAAAGTTTAAGCAAAAAAAAATTTATACATTCAAATGATATTAAATCTGGTCCACCGATGCTTTACACCAAAATTTCAAGGCATTTGGTGTAGTATAAATACTATTTATTTTGTTTATTTACTGTGTGTCACACATGCATTCTAGGTTATACGTGATTCATTAAATGATATGGGATACTATTAAAGTTATTTTTGGGGACCATAAAAATATTTCTTTAAAATACATTTTGGATTGAATAAATGCACTAAAATAGATTTAATCATGTGCAACTCATATTTCATGAGGTATTGAGGTGGGTCACAACTTAAACATAAGCCTCAGGACCTCAAAAGGTGGATCGTATATCCAGAAACATCCATCCCTAGAAGAAAGTCATTATATCACTAAAGCCAGCGTATTACCATATGAGTCATTCACTTCTACGAGGACGATTCAACTTACTAGTGACAAGCTCGGCAAATTGTGTCAGCGAGCCCATTTTGCAAAGAGGTGTGTTGAGTGTGCCCCTTCAGAATGATTTTTGCAAATCCGTGCTCTGCTACTATACGGGGATGGAAGAACTCATTAAACACCTATTATGATTCGATGACATAGTTTCAATTTGAATGATAGCTAATGTAATATCCCTCAAAAATCCTCTAGACCCATATATAATAAACAAGGTATCAAACATACCACTATAACCAACAAGGCTCACCAGTCGCCGTCATGGTCCTTCCTCATAATAAAAATCTCACAACAGTTCTTACGAGTGTTTTTAAGTAAATAGTTGTTTGTCGCACCACATCTTTATATTCTTCAATCTTCATTTATGATAGGATTAATTGTTTTATTTCTAAAAGTAAGTGTTTTATGTTGGCATCATTAGAGTATAATTCCTCCATTTGTTTTAAAATACTGCCTGTGTTTGGGCTATTTTTTGGAACTTTATTTTCTATTTCTTTTAGTCTGTCTAATATATTAGATAGTTGGTATTTTAAATATTGTTGATTTGTTATGATATCTTTCATGATCATATTTTTGTGGCTTAAAATTTAGACATTAAGCTTATATATGTTTATATATTTTGTAGATATAAAGTCTAGTGTTTGACTAAAACTTATCATGAGGTCGACCATACTATTTAATTGACCATTTATTCTGTGGAGAGCATGAGAAATTTTCTTATAATAGTAACAAATATGCTTAAAGTCTTTGATACTAATATTAATAGAATTATAATTAAGTTATAAATTCAAGTAGTTAACTTTTTGGAGGGGGTTCATAAAAAAGTATAAAACGCCAGCTCTGATACCAATATTATAGGAGGTTGGTAATTTTATATTTAAACTATATGATATCAATATTTAAACTATATAATTTCCTCTTATCTCTATGACTCTAATAACTGGTCTTGCTATTAGGCAAGAGCCCGAGATATATTAATTTATTCATTTTTTTATATTCTCAAATATTTATTTTAATTTTTCGGTTTACTTCTTTTCTTAGTTTAATGAATTTTAAAATCCTCTCCTCTTAGTCATACTCATAACCAGTTTTGTCTCGCTTTTTAGAAAATGATCCGTAGGACAGTCATCCCATCCATAAGATAATTTCATGAGTCCATACTACATGCTTTAAGATTTCAGTTATTTTAATTAAGATCCATATCCTTTTCATCATATACTCGCATTTTGTCTGCGGTTGTGATACTTTTTCTCAATGGCCTCTTATCTTGTGGAACTTTTTCCCAAGGTGTCTCCGAGCTACACACTGATAAATAATTTAAAGGCTATGCCGTTCCTAATAAAAATTCTTACATCTTCGGGATTGGACTCACCCACCCATGAATAGAGCTTTTGGATAGTATTCCATGGGTATGTTGCTAGAGCATACACCTCCAGGTCATTTCTAATTGTTTGAGACTTTCTAGTTCTTTTCCTCCGAAGAGGAGCGGAGAGCGACTACTCACTATTTATAAAATAGAACTATAAAAATTCTAGATGGATACTTACAATGCACAAAATGAAAAGAAAAAAAACTTGACTTACAAAAACAGATTACACTTGCACACTTTCTCACAAAGCACTCTCATAAAAGCTTACTTGATATTCTCTGTCATGTGTCCTTTAGGAGAGAGCATCAGGCGGGAAGTCACATGGGAGAAATTTTTTTTCTAATAATAGAAAAACAAACTAATACAATAATTTATTTAAGAAATAATGCTTCATACAAACTTCTGAATGTTCATTGTTGGCGATGACTTGACTGGTACAAATAAAATAAAGGAAGATAAGTTGACAATATACAAACTTCCAAATGAGTGTAGCTGGCGAGGGCGTGGCCGTAATAAAGGAAGATAAGCTGGCAGGTGTTGGGTACATTGGTTTAAATGTACCTGATTTGAAGAAGCCCCACCCAACTCAATGATATACATCAAAATGTATTTGATGTGTTTTGAGTTTACTTGTGCAGGCTAAGTATTTGCAGGAAAGAAGAAAAAGTTTCTAAGTCCATGTGTCGACACCAAGGAGCAATGTGTCGACACTTAAGAAGACTTGTGTCGACACCCAGACAAGCAGTGTCGACACTTGGAGTCATTGTGTCGACACTGTTAAATTTTCTCAACGTGGTCAGTAAGATAGCCCAAACGCCAAATTAATATCTTCGGAACTACCCAGTTCGCACGTTGAACCAGCGGAAACCAAGGACTAGAGGAACAAAGGTAAATCACAACAAACAATGGAAGCACAAGCAGGTCTATTATTCATTCACTTCTTTACAATGCGAGGCATACATAGCGAGACATGATTTCGCTAGTATAACAGCTGAAAAACAGAAGCACCAAACAAAACTAGCCGGGCGGACAGAACCCGAGTCCGCCGAGACCGCGAGGTCGCCGAAGCCGCCCGAACTATGCTGCAATCCGCCGAATACCACGGAGTCCGCCGAAGCCGCGAGGCCGCGCGGACACACCGTTATTCGCCTTCTGTTGAACCCGAACTGAGGAACACCCCTACCCGCCTGAAGCCGGCGGACAGGTTATTGAAGCTGGCAAAGATGAAACAGAACTGACAAGCCGCAGAGCGACCTCCTGCTGAGTCCGCAGAGACCGCACACTTCCAAGCACTTGACCGAAGTCACAGCCAAACTCCTGGCTCCTTGAAGTTATCCGCGCGACCTGCACACAGCAAACCGCCAGCCTGAAACAATCCGTGCGGACTGGCAAACACAGACCGCAGCACTTCGCACACCCCAACTTACTGTTCACTCAAGTTACTGTAGATGTGCCAGGGGGGTCCTATTTATAGGCCGGGTGAGGAGTGTGGTCACCGCCCAAGAGATAGCGACACCGCCCCAGCCCGCGCGAATACAAACCACCGTCCGCTGAGTCCGCGAGGACTTAGCCGGTCACCAAGGAAAACCGCCAGGAGTAAGGCAACCATTGACGAACCCTCTCTAGTCCGCCTAAGCTAAGCGGACAAGGCATCAGCCCGCAAAGCTCCAACCGCTTCAGGACAGCAAACCCCCTTCAATGGCTGTCCGCACCAACCCGAGGCAGTCCGCAAGACACACACCTCAATCCGCCACAAGTCCACGACCAAAGGCAGCTAAAAACAGACCGCCCGGTCACAGCGGACTCGGCGGATACGGCGGACACACTGAACTCGGCACCAAGTGTGACCAAGCCCAAAACAATAAGGGGCTAATGCGAGCTTGGCGGACGCAAAACTCCAGTCCGCCAAAACACCACAGCGCAGACCGCCACAGTCCGCGAGCTCCTCGCACTCCTGCCCTATCACAGCGGTCAAATCCCGGACTCCAAAACCAGGCCGCCACAACGATCTCCACAGCAACTCCCTGCTATGCCACCAGAGCTCGACAAGGCCTCAGCCAAGCTCTAAGCTTAGTCCGCAACAGCCAATACCGCGGACATATCAGTCCGCAAGCTTCCCGCGGACAAGAGCCAACCCGCCTTTCAGCACAAGCTTGCACCCGCGACCACTGAGAAAAGAACCAGTCCGCAAGCCTCTCTATCCGCAGATACCAGGCCGCACCAAACCGCGGACTCCATGCAACACCCACTCAGAACACAGCCGGCTTCCACCAGACTTTTCACCAGGCCGCAAACCTCAGTCCGCCCAGTCCGCCCAGTCCGCCAAGGCTGTCCGCCACAGGCCGCGCGGCCTGTCCCGTCACCCACTTCCACTTCACAAATTTCAACACTCCCCCTTGAAGTGAGAAGTGGTGACCAAGCCCAGCAAGCTGCGCAAGCGTTCAAAGGGCCCCTTCGACAGTGACTTTGTGAAGGTGTCAGCAAGATTATCTTCACTCCGAACATGCCCGACCAGCAGAGACCCCTCCAACACCTTCTCCCTGATGAAGTGGTGATCAATCTCTATATGCTTGGTCCTGGCGTGGCACACTGGATTGTTAACCAGTTTGAGAGCACTCTCATTGTCACCCCGGAGTAAAGTAGGCCCTTGCACTTCTTCATGAACATCCTCTATAAGCCTCCTCAACCAAACGGCTTCCCGAGCAGCCAAGGCCGAAGCCTTATACTCCGCCTCCGTGGTTGAAACCGACACTGAGTCCTGCTTCTTGCTACACCACGAGATGCTAGCTGAACCGCAAGTGAACACATAACCTGAAGTAGACCTTCGATCATCCGAATCACCGCCATAGTCAGCATCCGTGTACCCGAGCAACGCAACCTCCGCGTCCCTTCTATAGAGGAGTCCCATGTCAGAAGAAACCTTGACATACTTCAGAATTCCCTTCGCCACCACTAGATGAGATTGCCTTGGTTCAGCCATATACCGACTTACTCGGCCAACAACATAAGCGATATCCGGCCTTGTAATCGTCAGGTAAATCAAGCTCCCAACAAGAGCCCTGAACACCAAGGGATCATGAAGAACCCTTCCCTCATCCCGTCGAAGCTTCAGCCCAGATTCCAGTGGAGTAGAGCACTTCTTCCCTTCGCCCATGCCAAACCGCTTCACAATGCGATCAGCATACCCTTTCTGGCTAATGAGAACCCCGCACTCCTTCCTCTCCACTTCCAGACCAAGAAAGTGATGCAACTCTCCCAAGTCTTTCATCTCGAAGCATATAGCAAGCTCTGCCCTGAGCCTTGCTACTTCCTCCTCCGAGTTTCCTGTGATGATCATATCATCCACATACAGCAGGACCAAGACTCTTAACTCTCCCTTCTTCTTGACGAACAAGCTTGAATCCGAGTTGGAAGCCAGGTATCCACAGAACTGCAAGTACTCTGCAATCTTCCCATACCACGCTCGAGGAGCTTGCTTCAACCCATAGAGAGCCTTCCTGAGTTTGCAGACATAGTCCGGATGCTTCTCAGAGACAAAACCAAGCGGCTGATCCATGAAGATGTCCATGTCAATCTCTCCGTAAAGAAAGGCATTCTTCACATCGAGTTGCCACAACCTCCATCCCTTGCTAGCAGCCAAGGCGATCACCACTCTTACAGAAGTCATCTTCGCAACTGGACTGAATGTCTGCTCATAGTCTTCTCCATACTGCTGTGACAATCCTCTAGCGACCAGGCGAGCCTTGAACCGATCAATGCTCCCATCAGCCTTCTTCTTCAACTTATACACCCACTTGCAAGTAACCGGAGTAACGCCATCAACCTTGGGCACAAGGTCCCAGGTTTCATTCTTCTTCAGAGCATCAATCTCTTCCTTCATGGCATCATCCCACTCCTTCACTCCAGTGGCCTCGTTGAAGTTTGCAGGCTCTCGCTCATCCAGAGGACCTGCAAAGATGCAGGAGACAAAGCTCACTGCATTCCCATCACAGTACCGAGCCGGTGGCTTAACCACCCTCTTCGATCTCCGAAGACACGGCTCCTTGCTCACGGCTTCCGTTGCTTCTTCAGGCTCCACTCCTACCTGGGGCAAGCATTGAGCAGTGCTCCCCCTGCTTCCTGAGCCAGAAGGCTCAGCCTCGGAATTCGAAGCAACATGAGCTGCTGGTGAAACAACAAGCTCCTATTTCAAGCCTTCAGCAGCCTCCACTGGTGCTTCATCATCCTTGCTACTTCCGGTTAGCTCCACTGAGCCACATCCATATGACGTCAGCTCGTCGAAGACAACGTCTCTTGACACCACGAACTTCTTCGTCACAGGATCCATGCACTTCCATCCCTTCTTCCGCTCATCATAGCCAACAAAGACAAGTTTCCTTGCCTTCGCATCCAGCTTTGTCCGTGAAGCATCCGGGACATGCACGTAGCAAGTTGAACCGAACACCCTAAGGTGTTCAACACTCAGCTTCTCCTTCAGCAACAGCTCAATAGGAGTCTTCATGTTGATAGGGCTGAGTGGCATCCGGTTGATAACATAAGCAGTATAAGACATTCCCTCCGCCCAAAAGGACCTTGGGATATCTTTCGCATGCAGCCAGCATTTGCAGGTTTCTGTCAAATGACGGATCTTCCGCTCCACTACCCCATTTTGTTGTGGAGTGTGAGCACAAGTAAACTCCCGTTGGATCCCGTGCTTCCTGCAGAAGTTAGAAAACTCGGAAGAGACAAACTCCCCCCCGTTATCAGTTCTAAACTTCTTAACCCGCAAGCCAAGCCGGCCTTCTACCAACTCCTTGAACTCCACGAACAAACGAAAGGCTTCCGACTTCTCCTTTAAGAAGTACACCCAAGTATACCTTGAGTAGTCATCAACCAAGACAAGCATGTATTTGCTTCCACCAAGGCTGGCAGTAACAGTTGGTCCCATCAGGTCGCCATGAATACACTCCAATGGTTTCTTGCTCCTTGTTTGTGATTTATCAAACGGAAGGCGATGTGCCTTACCGTATTGACAGCCCGCACAAACATGCCCATCACCAAAGGAGGACAACTTCGGCAACCCCCTCACCAGACTTCTACTCGCCATTGCCTTTAGCTTGTCCATGCCAACATGCCCCAGCCTCTCATGCCAGATAGCCGAACTATCATTGGCCCTCATTCTATCAACATAAGCACTGGTGGAAAGAACATACAAGCTCTTCACCCTTCTCCCAACATGAGCAACATCAGCCTTCACCGCTGATACGTTGCGAAGGAACCTCACGTCTGTTGGCCCAAACAGAACGTGATACCCAGCGTCCACCGCATTGGTCACCGAGAAGAGGTTCTTCTTCATGCCCGGTACGTGATACACACTCCTTAACATAAGTGGCCCCTGATCACTACCCAATGACACGACCCCCTCTTTCTCTACTGCATAAACAATATTATCAGCAGTGATAATAACTTCATTACCTGAGTAAGCCTGCATGGAGGTGAACATCGATTTGTCTCCGGTGAGGTGATGACCACACCCGGAGTCCACGATCCACTCGCCGTTGAAGTCCTCAGCAGACAAGGCCCGGACACAAGTGCCCGTCAAGAAAGCTCCGCCCCATTCTGCTTCTTCACTTCTCGAACAAGCTTCCTCCTTTCCCGCAGCATGCCCAGGCTGCAGTTTGACCTTGCAGTCCCGCTTGAAGTGCCCACGCTGATGACACTGGTAGCACTTCAGATTTTTCTTCCAGTCCTTAGGAGCATTGCTCCTCTCCGGCGGATATGAAGTTGAAGTCTCCTTCTCAACAGTGGCCTGCACCTTCTTCTTCTTCCCTTCCCATCCTTTCTTCTTTCCTGAGAAGAGAGCTTCGCTGCCTTCTTGATTCAGGTTCACTCCAGCCATCTGCCTTGCTAAGCTCTCCTGCGAGGCAAGCAGATTCTCCAGCTCCAGCAACGACGGCTGAGTAGCCCACCCTTGAACAGATGTGACAAAGGCCACATACTCCTTCCGCAAGCCGCGGATAATGTGCCTTTTCATCTTTGCCTCAGAGATAGGCTCATCAGGATCCAGTGCCGACAGCTCAGCACACAAGCTCTTCATCTTTAAGAAGTACTTGGAGATGGAAAGGTCTCCCTGAGTTGCCCTGGCCAACTCATTCTCCAGGAATTGAAGCCGCGCCACATTCTTCCTATTGAACAACTCATCAATGGTTGTCCAAATATCAGCAGCCGACTCACATCCAATGATGTGATCAAACAGTTCCGGAGATACAGCTCTCTTCAGAACGAACTCCGCCTTAGCATTTGTTCTTCTCCAGAGCCTCACCTGCTCAGCAGTACCGAAAGCAGCAGTGACTTTCTGCCTGTCGTCTCCACCAACGACATCCCACAGCTCCTCGGCAAGAAGATAACTCTTCATGCACGACTTCCACTTCTTAAAGTTAGTCGTCATTAAGAGTTCAATGCCCAGACCTCTTGCTAAGCTCCCTTCCATTGCAACACCTGTTGGCAACCTTTCAGCAGCTCCGAGCAACAACACAGGTTGATCACCACTCAATCACAGAGTAACAACACTGGCTGACTTCCGCTCACGCAACTGAACCTCAGCAACCTCGCTCTGATACCATGTTAAATTTTCTCAACGTGGTCAGCAAGATAGCCCAAATGCCAAATTAATATCTTCGGAACTACCCAGTTCGCACGTTGAACCAGCGGAAACCAAGGACTAGAGGAACAAAGGTAAATCACAACAAACAATGGAAGCACAAGCAGGTCTATTATTCATTCACTTCTTTACAATGCGAGGCATACATAGCGAGACATGATTTCGGTAGTATAATAACTGAAAAACAGAAGCACCAAACAAAACAAGCCGGGCGGACAGAACCCGAGTCCGCCGAGACTGCGAGGTCGCCGAGGTCGTCGAAGCCGCCCGAACTATGCTGCAATCCGCCGAATACCACGGAGTCCGCCGAAGCCGCGAGGCCGCGCGGACACACCGTTATTCGCCTTCTGCTGAACCCGAACTGAGGAACACCCCTACCCGCCTGAAGCCGGCGGACAGGTTATTGAAGATGGCAAAGATGAAACAGAACTGACAAGCCGCAGAGCGACCTCCTGCTGAGTCCGCAGAGACCGCACACTTCCAAGCACTTGACCGAAGTCACAGCCAAACTCCCGGCTCCTTGAAGTTATCCGCGCGACCTGCACACAGCAAACCGTCAGCCTGAAACAATCCGTGCGGACTGGCAAACACAGACCGCAGCACTTCGCACACCCCAACTTACTGTTCACTCAAGTTACTGTAGATGTGCCAGGGGGGTCCTATTTATAGGCCGGGTGAGGAGTGTGATCACCGCCCAAGAGATAGCGACACCGCCTCAGCCCGCGCGAATACAAACCACCGTCCGCTGAGTCCGCGAGGACTTAGCCGGTCACCAAGGAAAACCGCCAGGAGCAAGGCAACCATTGACGAACCCTCTCCAGTCCGCCTAAGCTAAGCGGACAAGGCATCAGCCCGCAAAGCTCCAACCGCTTCAGGACAGCAAACCCCCTTCAATGGCTGTCCGCACCAACCCGAGGCAGTCCGCAAGACACACACCTCAATCCGCCACAAGTCCACGACCAAAGGCAGCTAAAAACAGACCGCCCGGTCACAGCGGACTCGGCGGATACGGCGGACACACTGAACTCGGCACCAAGTGTGACCAAGCCCAAAACAATAAGGGGCTAATGCGAGCTTGGCGGACGCAAAACTCCAGTCCGCCAAAACACCACAGCGCAGACCGCCACAGTCCGCGAGCTCCTCGCACTCCTGCCCTATCACAGCGGTCAAATCCCGGACTCCAAAACCAGGCCGCCACAACGATCTCCACAGCAACTCCCTGCTGTGCCACCAGAGCTCGACAAGGCCTCAGCCAAGCTCTAAGCTTAGTCCGCAACAGCCAATACCGCGGACACATCAGTCCGCAAGCTTCCCGCGGATAAGAGCCAACCCGCCTTTCAGCACAAGCTTGCACCCGCAACCACTGAGCAAAGCACCAGTCCGCAAGCCTCTCTATCCGCAGATACCAGGCCGCACCAAACCGCGGACTCCATGCAACACCCACTCAGAACACAGCCGGCTTCCACCAGACTTTTCACCAGGCCGCAAACCTCAGTCCGCAGAGGCCGCCCAGTCCGCCAAGGCTGTCCGCCACAGGCCGCGCGGCTTGTCCCGTCACCCACTTCCACTTCACAAATTTCAACAGACACCAGGGATGTTGAGTCGACACCAGACAAAAAGTGTCGACACAAGGAGCTGTGTCGACACTCAGTGAAGAAAAGACAGTGAAGCTGTGTCGACACTTAGCAGTTATGTCGACACCCAGAAAAACAGTGTCTACATCAGAAAGTGTCGACACTTGGAGGCTGTGTCGACACTCAGCAAAAGTCTGCAGAGACTAAGTACAAGTGTCGACACCCAGAACAATGTGTCGACACTCAACAGAAGAGTCAGCGCTTGAAGTAAGTGTCGACACCCAGAACAATGTGTCGACACTTAGCAGAAGAGCCAACACTTAAAGTAAGTGTCGACACCCAGAACAATGTGTCGACACTTAGCTGAAGACTCAACACTTGAAGAAAGTGTCGACACAAGGAGCTGTGTCGACACTTAGCAAAGAACAGCAAAGTTCAACAAAATATTCTAAGTACAAGTGTCGGCACTAAGGGAATGTGTCGACACTCAGCCAGAGTCTCGACAGAAGAAGAATGTGTCGACACCGAGAGCAATGTGCCGACACTCAACAAGTATCAACACTGATGATATGTGTCGACACCAAGAAGATGTGTCGACACTTAACAGTTTCAACACATGAAGATGTGTCGACACAAAGGAGATGTGTCGACACTTAGAAGAATTCAGCAAAATACTGAAGTACAAGGACTTGTGTCGACACACATTATCAATGTTGACACATGCAGAAGAAGTAGTGTCGAGATAAAGAATCAACAACACAAGGAGTTGTGTCGACACCTTGTACACTAGTGTCGACACTTAGACAACTTGTGTCGACACTTGGTCTATAAGTGTCGACACTTAAAGACAGAAAGTCTCGACACTTACAGACAGTTACAGTTATTTCAAGAACTGACTGGATGACTTGACAGCTGCCATTCCAGCCGGTCTACAGCACCTGTCAGAGTTGTCAGAATTCAGTTATGGACCGGACCAGCCGGTTACCATGAAGAAGGCCTATAAATAGGCCTATACTGTCTACAGAAGAGATGGATCAACAAGTTGTTGAAGAGATTGAACACAAGTCCAAGTTCAGATTTAAAGAAGATCTAGCTATCAAGTGAAGATCTAAGAAGTTGGAGAGAGAGAGCTCCATCCAAGAAATCAGCTGTTGGAACCCAGCTGAGACGAAGGATTCAGATTGGTCTGAATCTTAAGTAGCAGAGATCAAGGATCAACTGCAGAAGGAGTCAATCTTATTGAGTTCTACTTTCAAGAATCTTTGAAGAAAGCTAAGTCAGATTGAGTCCAGCTGAGTTCTTCCAAGAACTCATCAAGAATCTCACAACTTATCTCTCTTTCATCTAAGTTGTTGAGTTTATACATTTTGTATTCATTATAACTTGTAGGATCCTTAGGGATCTGAGATTGTAAGCCTGCAATTATAAAGGCTGAGGGTAGGAGAGTTAATTCTCTGAGTGTAGGCCTTGGTGGCTGAGTGTAGGCCTTGGTGGCTGAGTGTAGGCCTTTGTGGCTGAGTGTAGGCCTTTGTGGCTGAGTGTAGGCTTTGTGGAAAAGCTGAGTTGTAGGGCCTTGGGCCTGAGGTGTAGGAGCCTGTTTTGGGTTCTGAGATAGTGGAGAAGTTTGGCCGAATCTAGTACACTGCTAGATAGGCGAAGGGGGAAAGTGGATGTACCCAAAGCTTGGGAAACCACTATAAAACTCTGTGTCTACTGTGTGATTGTTGCATATATGCTGTGTTATAGTAGATAGAATTCTGTGATATTAACTGATTACTGCCATAAAAAGTTAAAAAGAATTTGGTCACCTATTCACCCCCCCTCTAGGTGTTTAGGTACTATATCTTTCAAGTGGTATCAGAGCGAGGTTACTCAAAAAGGACTAACAGCCTGAGTAGATCCTGTTGGCAGATTCAGGTTAAGTCAATTACAGATTCAAGAAAATCAAGAACCATGGGTTCCACTGAAAATCACAAGGAATTGGGATCCATGAAACTACCTATATGTAGGAAGGAAATCTTTGGCATATGGAAGGAAAGGGTAAGACTGTTTATGGAGGCCTCAGACCCTATAATTTATATCACAGTAAAGGAAGGGCCATATGTGTCAATGAAGATATCAGTCTTAGATGCAACTCAGAGAACACCTAAGGATTTCTCTGAAATGACAAAGGATGAGATTGTCCTAGCCACCATGGACAAAAGGGCTCAGAACATTATAGTGAGTGCCATAGATGATGCAACTTTTCAGAATCTAATACACTGTAAGACAGCCAAAGAGATGTGGGATACCCTTATTGTGTATATGGAAGGTTCTGAAGAAGTTAGGCAAGACAGAAAATCCTTACTAAATCAAGAGTATGAAAGTTTTAGACAAGGAAAGGGTGATAGCATAACTGAGTGCTACAAGAAGTTCTACAGGATAGTGAATGAACTCATGTCCTATGGCAGAGAGTTCAGTAATTATGAACTTAATGATAAGTTTTTAAGGTCCCTAACAAAGGATTGGGACACCAAGATCTGTGTCATTAGAGAAATGGCTAAGTTGGCAGAAATTCCTCCACCTACACTGTTTGACAAACTGTTGCCTTATGAAATGCAGTTGACAGTGAGGAAAGAAGAGGAGAAATCCACAAGAAATGAACACAAGGAAAGGACAGTGGCCTTTAAATCAGAAGCCCCCAGAAGGTACAGAGGTAAGTCACCAACTCCACCTCCAAAGGTTGCTGAAACTGAGTCAGATGAGTCAGCAAGTACAAAGTCTGAAAGCAGTGAAAGTGATGAGGACTTTGCTGCCTTCACTAGATATTTTCAGAAGTTCTTGAAGAAGAAACAGTGGAGGACAAGACCTTCTACTTCACAGGGAAAAGAAGACTTTTATCAGAATAAAAAGGCTTCAAAGAAGGACAGGAAAAAGACTAAGTCTAGCAAGGCAACACTTTCAAAAATAGTGTGTTATTGCTGCAATAGACAAGGCCATGTTGTTGCAGATTGTCCTGAGAAGAGAAAGGAGTCTAGTGACAAGAAGAAGATTCATTTCAAAGGCAAGAAATAAAAGTCATTTGTTGCCAAAAAGGACAAGACCCTGTCAGATATCTCTTCATCAGAAACTGAGTCAGATGCTGAGGCATATATAGGGCTGTTTGCTGAAGAAGAAGAAGAAGAGTTCATGCAGATTATAGAGTCTATATATGAACAAGAAGACAGTCAATGCCAAGGGCTAATGGCATTGACAGAAAGTGACAAAATCCTGGAGCAACCAGGACCTAGTAAGGTACAACATTGTTCTTCCAATTCAGTTTCTTGTGCCAGTACATAATCAGATTCATCTTCATCAAGTGATGAGAGTGTATCTGAGTCTGAAGAAGATATTCATCAGCTGATAGATGAATATAAAGTACTGTTGCTAGCTTACAAGAAGAGCAAGTCCCTAGCCAAAAGTCAGGCAAAGGAAATTGCAAATCTCAAAGCTGCAGTAACAGATTCTGAGAAGTTATTTGATCAGAAGCTGAATGAGATAGCCAGACTGAAGCACATAACTGTGATTCAGATGGGAACTATATCATTTAAGAATGATCAAATCAAGAGTCTGGAGATTAATCTTCAGAAGGAGAGAGATCTAGTTGCTAGGTTTTCTAAACCTAAGTCAGTTCTACCTTTAATTGATGAATTTGTTCATCACAAAGGCAAGGCTGGACTAGGTTTTATTAAACCTGAAAGGACTGTCCAGTCCAAGTCCAAGGGCAAAGCCCCAACACTCAACAAGCCAGCTGTGAATAAAACAGCTAAGACTGTACCTAAGCAAAGGTACAATAAGTTTGAGTGTTGGTGTTGTGGCAAGGTTGGCCACTTTGTAATGGACTGTTGGCACAATGCTAGTGCCAAAGTGAGTAGCAAACTAGCTGTTGGAAAACCAGCAGGTAGTTCTGTCAGGATGCAAACTAACAAATACCAATGACCCAAGAATACTTTGGATTCTAGGGTTCATTAATCTATTTTGCAGGTGAGTCCAAGTTGCCATGCCCCAATATGGTACTTGGACAGTGGATGTTCCAGACATATGACTGGAACAAGAGGTTTACTAAAGGACTACATTCCAATCAAAGATGGTCCAAAAGTCACCTTTGGTGGTTCTGAAAAAGGAATCATCAAAGGATTTGGTAACATTTCTAGTAACCTAGTTACCATTACTCAAGTGGCTTATGTTAAAGGGTTGAAACACAATCTAATAAGTATAAGTCAATTAAGTGATGTTGAGTTTGACATCTCATTTGTTAAAAATGGTTATCATATCAAGAGGTCAACTGATCAAGAGATCATTTTGACTGGCTATAGAAAGAGGAATGTCTACTGCCTAGACATTATGTGTGAGACCAATGGTTCTCAAGTATGTCTTGTAGCTGATGAGACAGTCTCTCATTGTGTCAAATGGCACAAGAGGCTTGCCCATCTAAACTACAAGACAATTGGCAAACTCTTTAGCAAAGAGTTAGTGAGGAATGGTCCTCAAGTTAAGTGTGGTAAAGATGGTATTTGCTCAGCTTGTCAAAAGGGCAAGCAGACTAGATCCACCTTTAGAAGCATAGAAAACAAAGATGCTGTGAGGTGTTTATACCTCTTGCATATGGATCTCTTTGGTCCAATGCCAGTTCACAGCCTAGGTAGGAAGGTCTATACCTTTGTAGTTGTAGATGACTACTCAAGGTTTTCCTGGGTTGAAAGATATGGTACCTAAACACCTAGAGGGGGGGGGGGTGAATAGGTGACCTAATCCTTCTTTAACTTTGTTGGCAGCCAAACAGTTATATCATAGATTTCTGACTACTTTTGCACAGCAAACAGCAATAACAAAACATACACAGCTAATCCACAGCACAATCACAGCACAGCACACAATGTTTTATAGTGGTTCCCCAAGATATGGGTACATCCACTTTCCCCCTTCGCCTATCTAGCAGTGTACTAGATTCGGCCAAACTTCTCCACTGTCTCAGAACCCAAATTGGTTCCTACACCTCAGGCCCAAAGCCTTACAACTCAGCTTTATCCCAAAGCCTACACTCAGCCAATCAAGGCCTACACTCAGCCAACCAAGGCCTACACTCAGCCAACAAGGCCTACACTCAGAGATCTCTATCTCCTACACTCAGGCTAACAAGCCCTACCCTCAGCCTTTATAAATACAGGCTTACAATTCACTCAGATCCAATGGATCCTACAAGTTAAAAATGTAATACAAATAATAACTCTACAACTCAGAATTAAAGGAGGGGAGTTGAGAGATTCTTGATGAGTTCTTGGAAGAACTCAGCTGGATTCACCCTGACTTAGCTTTCTTCAAAGCTTCTTGAGTAGAACTGAATAAGACTGAATCCTCTGCAGTTGTTCCTTGACCTCTGCCACTTAAGATCCAGACTGAATCTGAATCCTTCTTCTCAGCCTAGTTCCAAAGGCTGATTTCTTGGATGGAGCCCTCTCTCTCCAACTTCTTAGATCTGCACTTGAACTGCTAGATCTTCTTGTGTTGATTCTCTTTGTACCACTATAATTACTTCAACAATAATCTGATCAACAACTTCAACAACTTTTAACAACGGTTTCTGTAAACTGTAGGTGCCTATTTATAGGCTTTCTTCATGGTAACCGGCTGGACCGGTTCATAACTGACTTCTGACATCTCTGACAGTTGCTGTAGACCGGCTGGAACGGCAGCTGTCAAGTCATCCAGTCACTTCTTGAAAATCTCTAACTGTCTGTAAGTGTCGAGACTTTCTGTCTTTAAGTGTCGACACTTATAGTCCAAGTGTCGACACATGTTGTGTAAGTGTCGACACAAGTCTACAAGGTGTCGACACAACTCCTTGTATGTCTCGACACAGATTTGATGTGCCCGCGAACAGACTCTTACTGTGGTTGGTTCGGTGAGTCGATCGCCGCGGGCTTGCTCGGGTAGGCAAGTGCACCTATCGCAAGTAGTACTCGATATTCGGGGGAATACCGAGGTCGTATTGTTCTCGGGGTCGCGTTGACTATTCTTACTCCTCCGGGAGGACTATTATTTTACTGAAAATAAGGTGGATTTTTTTTACTTAATAAAAGGCGAAAAAGCAAAGGAGCGAAAAAAAAAACGATTTAGAAAATATTCGATGAAGGGTTAACGCTCGGCATCGAATCAGATTAAGACTAAAACAATTTTTAATAATAAAAAGACTTAGTTTTCAAATTAATAATAAGGCAACTTGGCCGTGGAGGTTCCACAAATGTGAGCGCACTTATCTCTAGGAATATTGCTCACCTGAACGTTAAGACTATTCGACCGAACGTTAGTCCGACGAAGGATTCCTCTTAACGCCCGCTTTACGCTAAGAACCCCGCTATTGGGTGGGGGACCCAATCCGGTAGAATTACGCTTGTCCTCTCTTGAGGGTATGCACGTAACTCTATTTACCCAGGGGTGATCGGTCCATATGCACGGCCTCTCGGCTAGCTAGCATATGGACTACGGAAATAGGGCCCACACATCGATTATGTGGTCCTACGCGTCGTAAACCCGGGGTAAATCCTAAGTGCTTAAATTAAAATGAAAATAAAGAGCTTTAATTATTATAAATCATTTCAAATGTCCCAATGCTCTTCGATGCCGAGGCTAATAGCGATTAGCCACACATCGGTATGGGGACGGCTTATAATTTAGTGAGGCGCGAGTTCGAAATTAAACACTAAACGTTTATAAGAAAGGGATAAAAGAAAAATAACAACATTTAGAAAGCTAAAAAGTTAACTAGACGAGAACTCACGCACACTCCAAATTATAAATAAAAAAAGAACTAAGTTACACATGAAAGAAAATTTGCATAATTCAAATTTGCGAGTCCCACTCAAACGAGTGGGGGCGGTAAATAAAGGCTGAAAATTGCAAGTCCTACTCAAATGAGTAGGACTGAAATGAAAGCGAGTCCTACTCAAATGAGTAGGAGAAAATAAATGCGATTACAGGGCTAAAAAGTCCGGTCATTTAACTCAAGTGAGTAGGCGGAAAAAAAATAAAGAAAGAAAAATTTCAAGTCCTACTCAAACGAGTAGGACTGAAATAAGGTCCGGCCATTTAACTCAAGTGAGTAGGCGGAAAAATAAAGAAAGAAAAATGACGAGTCCTACTCAAACGAGTAGGACTGAAATGAAAGCGATGAGACATTTAACTCTTAACGAGTAGGCGGAAATAAATACACACAGACACACACACTCCATAAGCAATTCAAGAAAGCAATAAAGCTAACACATACACTCACACACTCTACAAAATTGAACAAAGCATTAAAAGAAAGCGTTAAAACAAAGCATGAAAATTATACACCTACACTCACACACTCTACATAATTTAAATCAAAGCATAAAAGTTAACACACCTACACTCACACACACTTTTCATGAAGAATCAAAGTTACATAAAAATTAAAACTTATACTTTTTCATGCTTAGGTTTTGCCAAAAACAAATAAAAAGAAGAAATTTCAATTTTTAGAAGACAAAAATTTTTCAAAACAAATTAAAAACCAAAGTTTTTGGAAAATTAAAATGCCAACAATTTCATTCCTATGATTTTATAAAAGTAATAAAAAAGGTGAAAAAGAAGATGAAAAGAACAAAAGAGGTTTTACAATTCTAAAAGAAAACTAAGTAAAAAAAATAAAACAAAATCACTTTTTGAATCTCTTTTATAAATTCATGAGAATGAAATCAAAATCTAAGCATGAAAACTAGTTAAAGGAAAAAGACATGGTGAGAAAAAGAAAGAAAACTATCATGCCTAAGCATGAAGACAAGTAAAAGACATGGAAAGTAAATACATTACACTCATACACACACACACACCTTTAATAAATGAAGAACTAAGTGAAGAACAAGGATGAAACCAAGGATAAAAAGGGAAAGAGGTGAGCCATCCAAATGAATTTTTCATGCTAAATAAAGAGAGAAAATCTAACATTTTTATTAAAATTTTCAAGCTATTACAAAGCTAAAAGATAAAGGAAAACAAAGCATGAAATAAGAAGGGAGAAATCTCCTTACATAGCACTAGTATCCACGGATTAAGCCCACAAAAAGACACTAACTTGGCCCAAAAATCTGAACCCTTGGACCTTACAGAACTGGGCTATTTATAGAAAAAAAATTTCTAAGTACACGCCCTTGGTCACGGGCGTGTAGGGGGGGCGTGACAGTACTATTCATGAAGGCGGCCGGCGATTGGACAGTAAAGTTGACTTCGGGCTGAGTTCGCAGCAGTCACGCCCCAGGTCACGGGCGTGACTCTGGGCGTGTCGGGGAGGTAGAACCGGGCGCGGGTTGCGTCAAATGTCCTCGGCAGCATCTTGTCGGGCCAGCTGGAAAGGTCACGCCCCATGTCACGGGCGTGACTATGGGCGTGACAGTTGGGGTCGACACTCGACGAATGTCGAGCGGAAAGTGCCGAGTCGAAATCGTTGAGCTGAAATTGGGTCACGCCCTCGGTCACGGGCTTGACACCGGGCGTGACAGTTGGTGTCGACACTCGACGATCGTCGAGCGGAATTCGTCGAGAGGAGAGGACACGGGCTTGGGTCACGCCCCGTGTCGGGTGACACGGGCGTGTCGCCAGGCGTGTCAAGCCTTTTCTTCAGAAATTTTCCGATTTCACGGGAAATGCACAGTCACGGCTCGGTCACGGGCGTGACCCATGTGTCACGGGCGTGTACTTCCCAAATTTTGGCAGATTTTGGAATTTTTCTGCAAAATCAAATAAAACAAGTTAGGAGAAAATTTACAAGGATAGGAACATTTTATTGAACAAAAATAAGTAAAAATGACGAAAATAAATGAAAATGACTAAATTAATGTGCATAAAAATACGCATATTTACAGTTCATCAAATACCCCCATACTTAGGCTTTTGCTATTCCAGAGCAAAAGTTTGAGGTGAATCTATAAGGAATAAAAAAAAACTCTAAGTTTTGGCTATCGCTTAATCAATTATAAGAGAGATCGAAATAAATATACGGGGTGTAAGAGTTAAGTCCTAAAATTATGTAGATGATTTAAATAGCGCAAAAGTTTTGGCCAAAAGACTTCTTGATGTAATCAAATAGAAGGCAACATTTGTAATGGTTAGATTAACGAAAATAGTTTGGAATTATAAGAACTCTAGCTTATACGAGTGCTACCGGAAATAATACAATTTAATAATTATGCTCTCAAAAAGATTTTTGAATTAATTCTAGAGTCGTGTAATTGGCTAAGGGGGAAGTGGGTTTATGAAGAGGGTTTTGATATTTGAGGTGAGGTAATTTTTTCTCGAACCTCCATGATTTTCTTCTTTTGGATTATTAGGAAAATGAAATCTTATTTTCCTAATATGATTTTTGTTTTTCAACTTCATAAGAAAAATTAACCCAATGTATATTTGTAGGAGTAATGAATTTTATCCTCTTACTCCCTATATAATCTTTTAAAATTATTGGGTGCCTATGTTTACGGAACGAAATCTTGTTCCCATTGACATAAGATCTTTTAAGGATTAAATTTTTCATGCCAAGTAGGTCATGAAAAGTAAGGGGAGAAAGGAAAACTAGATTGTAATCCTAAAAATTTTTGAGAGCAACCTTAATAATTTGTACGTTCCAATTTTTTTCAGAAAGCTAAAAGTAAGTATAATTGAATTATATAGTCGTTATTTCCTAACATAATATACGTGCTCCTATTAATGAAAAATTAGAAATAGTGCCTAAAACGAGTCCGCTAGTTTTAACAAAGCATAAAGAATTCTTTAAAACTTAACCCCGGCTATTTAAATATTTCAATCAATAATTAACAAACGGGTAGCAAACAGAGAATTAATAGTATTCACATATAAATAAACTCAGAACTGAATTTTTGGATAGCAGAAAAGTTAAGTATGGAATATTTAATTTATTTATTTCAAAACATTTTTTTTTTATTTTTATGGTTTTTGTTATCATTTTTTTTTGTTTGTTTTTCATTTATTATCCTTTTTTTTGTATTTTTGTTTTTCTCAATTTTTTTTTTGAAAAATTTTTTGAACTATTATCTTTTTTTGTATTTTTTAATAGAATTTTCATAATATGTACAAAAATAAGGGAGAAAAGGAAAAAGGTTTGTACAAGAATGAGGAAGGGGGAGAGAGAAAAAAACAAAAAATATATACAAAGTGAAACTAAACAAAATAATTTTTTTGTTTTGTTTTTTGAGTTTTTGGAAAAGAGAAAGAGAACAAAACAAGAAACAAATTTTTTGGATTTTTGTTTTTTTCATTTAAATTTTTTTTTGTTTTTTTCATTTTAAGATGTTTTTTAATTTTTTTGTTTTTGTTTTGTTGTTATATGTATTTTTTTGTATTTTTCTTTTTTGAAATGCAGAAAAATTGAAGTGCAGAAAGTAAAGCACGAAAATACCCCCATACTTAAGTCCAACATTGTCCCCAATGTTGTATCGTAAGTATGCGGAACAGAATGGAAAAACAATATGTACAAAGAAAAGAAAGGGAAGGGGGTAGAAGCTTCCCTGAAACGCGGTGGGGAAGGCCGATCAGAAAGCCTGCGTTTATTAGAAAAAGCAGCAAAGGTAATGAGGAAAGAGCGAGAAAGATAAGCGAGGGGTGCCTCCCAGGAGCGCTTTGTTTATAGTCATGTAGCTTGACTTATTTTGGCGGATTTATAAATCTAGGAGGGTTATGGTTTCGTAATGCTCGATCACTGGGTCGCCCGCGATGTATAACTTAAGCCGATGACCGTTTACTTTAAACGAACCTCTTTCCGGGTGGGAGACGAGTACCGTCCCATATGGAAAGACTTCTTCAACTAAGAAGGGACCGAACCATCTAGATTTTAGTTTACCCAGGAAAAGCTTAAGGCGTGAATTATAAAGAAGGACAAGATCGCCCGGAGAAAATATTTTTGGGGACTTTAAATGTCGATCGTGATATAACTTAGAGCGCTCCTTATAGAATTTATTGCTCTCGTAAGCGTTCGCACGCCATTCATCGAGCTCGTTTAGTTGCAATTTTCTATTCTGAGCGGCTAAGTTGGAGTCGAGGTTTAAGAGTTTTAAAGCCCAAAGTGCGCGATGTTCTAATTCTACGGGTAAATGGCACGCTTTGCCGTAGACTAACCGGAACGGCGTACATCCAATAGCGGTTTTGTATGCCGTCCGATACGCCCACAACGCATCGTCGAGTTTAACGGACCAATCTTTCCTATTTAGCGAAACGGTTTTTTCTAAAATTCGCTTAATCTCTCGATTTACTACCTCGACTTGGCCACTTGTTTGCGGGTGGTAGGGGGTGGCAAGCTTGTGCGTGACTCCGTATTTAGCTAACGTCTTAGCCATAAGAGCGTTACAGAAATGCGTTCCCCTATCACTAACAATTGCGCGAGGCGTGCCGAAGCGAGAAAATAATTTTTTAAGAAATGTAACGACGACTCGCGCATCGTTTGTGGGGAGAGCTTGCGCTTCCGCCCACCTCGATACGTAGTCGACCGCCACTAAAATATACATATTTTTGAAAGACGGAGGTAGGGGGCCAACAAAATCTATGCCCCACAAATCGAAGACTTCGCACTCTAAAAACATGTTTTGGGGCATCTCGTCGCGACGAGAGATGTTACCCGACCGCTGACAGCTATCGCATGCGCGCACAAAATTATGCGCGTCTTTGAAGAGAGTGGGCCAAAAGTAGCCCGCCTCTAGCGCCTTCCGAGCGGTCCGGTTGGCTTGATAATGCCCACCGGCTGGACTCTCGTGGCAGTGCTTAAGAATTTGTAAGCACTACACACCCGCAACGCATCGTCGAACCGCTTGGTCCGCGCAGATACGAAAAAGAAATGGGTCCTCCCAAAAGAAAATTTTCAAGTCAGAAAAGAATTTCTTCTTTTGATGACTGGAAAATTCTTTTGGAAGGACCCGCGCTACTAAAAAATTTGCAAAATCTGCGAACCAAGGCGAAGATGACGAAGAGTTATTAATGGCAAGAAGGCGTTCCTCGGGGAATCTGTCATTTATTTCAGATTCGACGAGCGCTTCCGCACCTGGATTTTCTAAACGGGAGAGGTGGTCCGCCGCTAGATTTTCCGCTCCCCGCTTATCTCGGATCTCCAAATCAAACTCCTGTAGGAGGAGAATCCATCGAAGAAGGCGGGGCTTTGCATCATTTTTAGCTAATAAATATTTAAGCGTGGAGTGATCGGTAAAAACGATAACTTTAGAAAGCGTTATATACGAGCGAAACTTATCGAAAGCGAAAACGACGGCTAAGAGTTCCTTTTCCGTTGTTGTGTAATTTACTTGTGCGGAAGTGAGCGTCTTGCTAGCGTAATAAATAGGATGAAAATGTTTTTCTACGCGTTGGCCAAGAACGACACCTAAGGCAATATCACTAGCGTCGCACATTATTTCGAACGGAAGGGACCAATTAGGGGCCACTAAAATTGGTGAAGAGATAAGTTTTTGTTTTATCAAATTAAAGGCGGACTCGCATTCGCTACTAAAGATGAAACGTGATTCCTTTTCCAAGAGGTGAGTTAGCGGCTTTGTTATTTTTGAAAAATCTTGAATAAAGCGTCGGTAAAAGCCCGCATGGCCTAAGAAACTCCTAATAGATTTTACGTTTGTTGGATGCGGAAGTTTTTCTATAATTTCTATCTTGGCCTTATCCACCTCTATCCCCTTAGACGAAATCATATGGCCGAGGACCAAACCTTCTCGAACCATAAAGTTGCATTTTTCCCAATTTAAAACAAGGCTTGTGTCCTCGCACCGTTGAAGGACACGATCTAAATTGTTAAGGCAATCGGGAAAAGTGCGTCCGAAAACAGAAAAGTCATCCATAAAGACTTCCATAATGTCTTCTACTAGCTCGCCAAAGATCGCTAGCATACATCTTTGGAATGTAGCTGGCGCGTTGCAGAGTCCAAATGGCATTCTTCGATAGGCGAAGGTGCCAAACGGGCAAGTAAAAGTTGTTTTCTTTTGATCATCGGGGGAAATGGGGATTTGGAAAAACCCCGATAAACCATCAAGAAAACAATAATACGGATGACCGGATAAACGCTCTAAGATCTGGTCTAGAAATGGCAGAGGGAAATGGTCCTTGCGGGTGGCGTCGTTAAGTTTCCTATAGTCGATGCACACTCGCCAACCCGTAACAGTACGAGTTGGGACAAGCTCGTTATGCTCATTCGCCACTACGGTAAGACCGCCTTTCTTGGGCACGACATGCACGGGACTAACCCATGCACTGTCCGAAATAGGGTAGATAATCCCCGCATCTAATAACTTAATGATTTCGGCTTTAACGACGTCTTTCATGTTTGTGTTAAGACGACGCTGCGGCTGAATCGTTTTGCGGCAATTATCGTTTAGGAAAATCTTATGGGTGCAAAAGGAGGGGCTAATCCCCTTTAGGTCAGAGATTTGCCACGCAATTGCGTGGCGATGTTTAAATAAAACTTCCAATAAATCGGAAGTCTCCGAATCACTCAAGTCCGAAGAAATGATAACGGGGAGCGTATCACCTTTTCCCAAAAAAGCGTACTTGAGCGAGGCGGGTAAGGGTTTGAGGTCGAGGATGGGCGGTTCTTCTAGGGAGGTTTTAATACCTATGTCTTTCTTACCAATTGGTTCGAAAGGCAAGTCTATAGACGTATCCTCATCGCAGTTAAAATTTTCGAGCGCATAAATATCATCATTTAAAAATACGGACTCGAAAATATGAGAAGAACGATCTCCGAAAAAAGTATCTAGAGAATAGCAGAAATCGTCGCTCGATGACAAATTGTCCATCGAGGGATTAATAGAGAAAGTAACTTGGTCATCGCCTACTCGGAGGAGAAGGCTACCATTACTAACATCTATTAGTGCGCGGGAGGTGGCGAGAAAAGGGCGACCGAGTATTATTGGTACCTCGGCGTCCTCCTCGATATCTAAGATGACGAAGTCTACCGGGAAGGTAAACTTGTCGACTCGGACAAGGACGTCCTCCACTACCCCGATAGGGAACTTAACCGAGCGATCCGCTAATTGGATGCGCATATTCGTAGGACTAGGAGTACCCAAACCTAAACGCGAAAAGAGCGAGAACGGCATCAGATTAATGCTAGCCCCTAAATCAGCTAAGGCGTACTTTACTAATATATCGCCAAAAAGGCACGGGATGGAAAACCATCCCGGGTCGTTTTGTTTTGTGGGCAATTTATTAGTAAGGGCCGCCGAGCAGACAGCGTTGAGAGATACATGCGAAATATCCTCTAATTTGCGTTTATTAGAAAGTAGTTCTTTTAAAAATTTCGCATATTTGGGCATTTGCGAGATAGCCTCGCAAAAAGGAACATTAATGTGAATTTGTTTTAATAATAAAATAAATTTTTCATATTGCGCGTCCTTACGCTCGTTTTCTAACTTATGCGGATACGGAAGAGCCTTGTTTAAAATAATTTTTTCTTTTATAATAGGTAAAGGCGGCGTAAGCGAAGAAAGAGGAAGAGGGGTCGGAGGTGAAATATGTACCTAAGGGTCGGTCCGTTTTGGATCAACCACCTCCTTTCCGCTACGGAGGGTTATAGCATTGGCGTTTTCCCGCGGATTGGGCTCCGTGTTTCCCGGCAGTGCCCCGAGCGCGCGCTCGGACATCATCCTCGCCAGCTGTCCAACCTGTTGTTCGAGTGTTTTTAGCGATCCGGTGATGTTCCGGATATTTGACTCGTTGGACGCAATATACTTCAAAAAATTTTCCTCCATCGGGGAGGGTTTCGGAAGAGGAGGGGGAGGAAGAAATCCGGGCGCATAAGAAATAGGGGGACGCTGAGCATTATTCGGGTTGCTCCACGAGAAGTTGGGGTGATTCCTCCAACCCGGATTATAGTTATTACTATAAGAGTTGTTGTTGGGGTTGAAGGGAAGACGACCCGAATTTCCCATGAAGTCCACGAACTCTTCAGCTACGCAGACGTTAGGGGGAATAAAACAAGGCAGAGTGGAGGAGGCAGCAGACATCTCCGCCACCTGCTTTGTTAACCTTTCCACTTGAAGGGTCAAGAGAGCAGTGGCATCCACTTCAAAAAGACCAGCCGCCGGCTTTGGCCGTCCCCGCGGGACGTTCCATTGATAGATGTTCATAGCCATCTCTTCGAATAAAGCCTGGGCGGCCTCGGGGGTTTTGTTGTTAAGCGTACCCCCGGCAGCCGCGTCAATCATTTGACGCGTCTGAAAATTCAGCCCATTATAAAAAATTTGAACTTGCAACCACGTTGGCAGCGCGTGGTGCGGGCAACGGCGGAGGAATTCCTTGAATCGTTCCCAAGTCTCGTATAGAGACTCAGGATCGTTCTGCACAAACGAAGAAATGTCCGCCCGCAACTTTGCAGTTTTGGCGGGCGGAAAGTACTTCGTTAGGAACCGTTCCGTCAACTCAGCCCACGTGGTGATACATCCTCGCGGGAGGGCATTCAACCACGCCTTGGCTTTGGACTTAAGGGAAAAAGGAAATAAGCGCAAACGAATGACGTCATTAGTGACGCCATTGATCTTGAAGGTGTCGCATATCTCCAAGAAATTGGACAAGTGGACATTCGGGTCCTCATCCGGCAGTCCATCGAACTGCACAGCGTTTTGGACCATTTGAATGACACTTGACTTTATTTCAAAATTATTATTGGCCACCGCAGGTCGAACAATACTCGACCCAGAATCATCCAGGTTAGGCCGGGCATAATAAGACATAGTACGCTCGGCCGCCGGGGGAAGGTTAGGGGCGGCCATAACTACAACAGTGGATTCTCCGATAGATTCCTCGGGATCTAAAGAAGGATTTCGGCGATGAGATCGGATACGCGCAAGAGAGCGTTCGATCTCAGGGTCGAAGTCTAAATCTTCAGACTCTGAGGGTTGTCCTCGGGTCATACACCCAAACAAAAATAAAACAAAAAATAAACTTTTTTTTTGTGTTTTTAAAATAAAGTTTTTAGTTTTTTTTTTATAGAAAATAAGTAAAATTAATAGACTCCGGAATTCGAAATAGCAACTCGAAAAGAGATTCCCCGGCAACGGCGCCAAAAACTTGATGTGCCCACGAACAGACTCTTACTGTGGTTGGTTCGGTGAGTCGATCGCCGCGGGCTTGCTCGGGTAGGCAAGTGCACCTATCGCAAGTAGTACTCGATATTCGGGGGAATACCGAGGTCGTATTGTTCTCGGGGTCGCGTTGACTATTCTTACTCCTCCGGGAGGACTATTATTTTACTGAAAATAAGGTGGATTTTTTTACTTAATAAAAGGCGAAAAAGCAAAGGAGCGAAAGAAAAACGATTTAGAAAATATTCGATGAAGGGTTAACGCTCGGCATCGAATCGGATTAAGACTAAAACAATTTTTAATAATAAAAAGACTTAGTTTTCAAATTAATAATAAGGCAACTTGGCCGTGGAGGTTCCACAAATGTGAGCGCACTTATCTCTAGGAATATTGCTCACCTGAACGTTAAGACTATTCGACCGAACGTTAGTCCGACGAAGGATTCCTCTTAACGCCCGATTTACGCTAAGAACCCCACTATTGGGTGGGGGACCCAATCCGGTAGAATTACGCTTGTCCTCTCTCGAGGGTATGCACGCAACTCTATTTACCCAGGGGTGATCGGTCCATATGCACGGCCTCTCGGCTAGCTAGCATATGGACTACGGAAATAGGGCCCACACATCGATTATGTGGTCCTACGCGTCGTAAACCCGGGGTAAACCCTAAGTGCTTAAATTAAAATGAAAATAAAGAGCTTTAATTATTATAAATCATTTCAAATGTCCCAATGCTCTTCGATGCCGAGGCTAATAGCGATTAGCCACACATCGGTATGGGGACGGCTTATAATTTAGTGAGGCGCGAGTTCGAAATTAAACACTAAACGTTTATAAGAAAGGGACAAAAGAAAAATAACAACATTTAGAAAGCTAAAAAGTTAACTAGACGAGAACTCACGCACACTCCAAATTATAAATCATTTCAAATGTCCCAATGCTCTTCGATGCCGAGGCTAATAGCGATTAGCCACACATCGGTATGGGGACGACTTATAATTTAGTGAGGCGCGAGTTCGAAATTAAACACTAAACGTTTATAAGAAAGGGACAAAAGAAAAATAACAACATTTAGAAAGCTAAAAAGTTAACTAGACGAGAACTCACGCACACTCCAAATTATAAATAAAAAAAGAACTAAGTTACACATGAAAGAAAATTTGCATAATTCAAATTTGCGAGTCCCACTCAAACGAGTGGGGGCGGTAAATAAAGGCTGAAAATTGCAAGTCCTACTCAAACGAGTAGGACTGAAATGAAAGCGAGTCCTACTCAAATGAGTAGGAGAAAATAAATGCGATTACAGAGCTAAAAAGTCCGGCCATTTAACTCAAGTGAGTAGGCGGAAAAAAAATAAAGAAAGAAAAATTGCAAGTCCTACTCAAACGAGTAGGACTGAAATAAGGTCCGGTCATTTAACTCAAGTGAGTAGGCGAAAAAATAAAGAAAGAAAAATGACGAGTCCTACTCAAACGAGTAGGATTGAAATGAAAGCGATGGGACATTTAACTCTTAACGAGTAGGCGGAAATAAATACACACAGACACACACACTCCATAAGCAATTCAAGAAAGCAATAAAGCTAACACATACACTCACACACTCTACAAAATTGAACAAAGCATTAAAAGAAAGCGTTAAAACAAAGCATGAAAATTATACACCTACACTCACACACTCTACATAATTTAAATCAAAGCATAAAAGTTAACACACCTACACTCACACACACTTTTCATGAAGAATCAAAGTTACATAAAAATTAAAACTTATACTTTTTCATGCTTAGGTTTTGCCAAAAACAAATAAAAAGAAGAAATTTCAATTTTTAGAAGACAAAAATTTTTCAAAACAAATTAAAAACCAAAGTTTTTGGAAAATTAAAATGCCAACAATTTCATTCCTATGATTTTATAAAAGTAATAAAAAAGGTGAAAAAGAAGATGAAAAGAACAAAAGAGGTTTTACAATTCTAAAAGAAAACTAAGTAAAAAAAATAAAACAAAATCACTTTTTGAATCTCTTTTATAAATTCATGAGAATGAAATCAAAATCTAAGCATGAAAACTAGTTAAAGGAAAAAGACATGGTGAGAAAAAGAAAGAAAACTATCATGCCTAAGCATGAAGACAAGTAAAAGACATGGAAAGTAAATACATTACACTCATACACACACACACACCTTTAATAAATGAAGAACTAAGTGAAGAACAAGGATGAAACCAAGGATAAAAAGGGAAAGAGGTGAGCCATCCAAATGAATTTTTCATGCTAAATAAAGAGAGAAAATCTAACATTTTTATTAAAATTTTCAAGCTATTACAAAGCTAAAAGATAAAGGAAAACAAAGCATGAAATAAGAAGGGAGAAATCTCCTTACATAGCACTAGTATCCACGGATTAAGCCCACAAAAAGACACTAACTTGGCCCAAAAATCTGAACCCTTGGACCTTACAGAACTGGGCTATTTATAGAAAAAAATTTCTAAGTACACGCCCTCGGTCACGGGCGTGTAGGGGGGGCGTGACAGTACTATTCATGAAGGCGGCCGACGATTGGACAGCAAAGTTGACTTCGGGCTGAGTTCGCAGCAGTCACGCCCCAGGTCACGGGCGTGACTCTGGGCGTGTCGGGGAGGTAGAACCGGGCGCGGGTTGCGTCAAATGTCCTCGGCAGCATCTTGTCGGGCCAGCTAGAAAGGTCACGCCCCATGTCACGGGCGTGACTATGGGCGTGACAGTTGGGGTCGACACTCGACGAATGTCGAGCGGAAAGTGCCGAGTCGAAATTGTTGAGCTAAAATTGGGTCACGCCCTCGGTCACGGGCGTGACACTGGGCGTGATAGTTGGTGTCGACACTCGACGATCGTCGAGCGGAATTCGTCGAGAGGAGAGGACACGGGCTTGGGTCACGCCCCGTGTCGGGTGACACGGGCGTGTCGCCAGGCGTGTCAAGCCTTTTCTTCAGAAATTTTCCGATTTCACGAGAAATGCACAGTCACGGCTCGGTCACGGGCGTGACCCATGTGTGACGGACGTGTACTTCCCAAATTTTGGCAGATTTTGGAATTTTTCTGCAAAATCAAATAAAACAAGTTAGGAGAAAATTTACAAGAATAGGAACATTTTATTGAACAAAAATAAGTAAAAACGACGAAAATAAATGAAAATGACTAAATTAATGTGCATAAAAATACGCATATTTACAGTTCATCAAGATTCTTCTGCATGTGTCGACACTGAAATTGAGTGTCGACACAAGTACTTGTTCTTCTAGCTTTTGCTGAATTCTTCTATGTGTCGACACATCTCCTTTGTGTCGAAACATCTTCTTGTGTTGAATCTGTCAAGTGTCGACACTGCTTCTTGGTGTCGACACATAGTCTTCTATGTTGAATCTTGCTGAGTGTCGACACAGCTCCTTGTGTCGACACACCTTCTTGTTGTTGAGACTTCAGCTGAGTGTCGACACATTCCCTTAGTGTCGACACTTGTACTTAGAATATTTTGTTGATAATTCTTTTATTTGCTAAGTGTCGACACAGCTCCTTGTGTCGACACTTTCTTCAAGTGTTGAGTCTTCAGCTGTGTGTCGACACAATGTTCTGGGTGTCGACACATACTTCAAATGTTGACTCTTCTGTTGAGTGTCGACACATTGTGTTGAGTGTCGACACTTACTTCAAGTGCTGACTCTTCTGCATAGTGTCGACACATTGTGTTGAGTGTCGACACTTGTACTTAGACTCTGCAGACTTTTGCTGAGTGTCGACACAGCTCCAAGTGTCGACACTTTATGGTGTAGACACAGCTTCACTGAGTGTCGACACAGCTCCTTGTGTCGACACTTTCTGTCTGCACTTTTCTTCACTGAGTGTCGACACAGCTCCAAGTGTCGACACTTTCTGTCTAGTGTCGACTCTGCATCCCAGGTGTCGTCACAATGACTCCAAGTGTCGACACTGCTTGTCTGGATGTCGACACAAGTCTTCTTAAGTGTCGACACTTTCCCTCTGGGTGTCGACACATGGACTTAGAAACTTTTTGCTTCAGTCCAGTACTTTCTTAACCTGCACAAGTAACTCAAACATACATCAAATACATTATGATGTATATCATTGAGTTGGGTGAGGCTTCTTCAAATCAGGTACATTTAACCAATGTACCCAACAATCTCCCCCTATTTGGAGAAGTCATAACCCTTAGTCAATGATATACACCATTCATAATTAAAAATTACAGAATGATGTAAAGCATATTATAAACAGCAGGGTAAACATAAACATGTAATATTTCACACATGTATACACATTCAACATTGCAGAACAAACAAGAAATAGACATATTCTCAGAACAATCATGAAATATATTTATCATATATTGTTCTAACATTTTTCTAATACATCTTCAATGGTTTACAAAAATGTATTTCATTCAAAAGATTACAACAATCTTCAAGTCAATTCCTAATCTATTTCTGGTCTGGTTCTTTGATAACAATGCCTTTGCCAGATTGGACTTGAGCTTTGACAGTGGCTTCAGCAGTTTCAGCAACAGCAGGCTTCTTGCCTTTTAAGTCCTTCTTCTTCAGCTCTTCTGCTTTGATTTTCTGCCTTTCAAAATAGTGGTATGGCTTGGGGAAGTACTTGCTAGGCTCCACTGCAGTAGGAGGTAGCTTTCCCATCTTTGCCTTTCTTCTATATTGAACAATGGCCTCCTGTCTTATTTCATGTTTCCTTCATTCTGCTTCAGAGAACCACTTGTTCCTTTCATGAGCATTGTCCTTGGCAGCTTTCCAGGCAGTTAAAATTATATTCCTAGAGGTAGGGCTCCACTGTTCAAAATCTGGCCTTTGTTCTGCTTGTTCCCTAAACCTCTTCTTTGATAACCTTGCCTCTTCTTTTTTCTCTAATGCCTCTTGCATAGCTGCAGAAATAGGTTGAACAACCTTGTCAATGTGGACATTGTCCTTGCCCTCAAGTGGGCTATAGATTGTGCTTACATCTGCTTGAACCATGTCAAAATCTGGAGGTGGATAAATCACTTGAGCTACCTCTGGTTGCTCACCTCCAAGATATGCAGTTTGAATCCCTGATTCAGCAAAATTATCATCATCATAGAGTGGAGGATAGCCCAGTGTAGCTCTGATGGAGTTAGATATCCATTTGGCATGGTCAGAGCTAGCTTTGACTAATACTCTCTCCCCCTTTATGACTTCTCTGGCCATATGATCTCTGACATCATCCTTTTGAAATCTTATTTGACTGTCCAAATATCTGATTCCCTCTTTAAAGAATGGTTTTAGCTTTTGCAGTTGTTCAGAGATAGCTTTCTGAGAGGCTTGAATTGCAGTATTGACAGCAGTAATCTCAGCTTGAAATACTTTATCAAAGTCAGCCTTAACTGCAGCAGCAGATGTAGAAGGTTCAGCAGTCTTATTCTTCAATTCAGTGACTATAGCATTGTGTGAAGCAGTCAAGTTGTCATTCATCCTTAACTGATTTTCCAGTACATACCCTTGCTTCAATGCTATATCATCTACCTGGGCTTTGATCTTCTCCTGGTGTGTTGCTAGATAGACCACTGCATTCCCACCCTTGTGGAAGCAGTCTGTCATCTCCTTCTTGTTGAGATTCATCTCAAACCTTATAGACTTTATTTCCTGGGCCAGATCAAATTGAAGTGATTTCTTCCCTTCATCTACATACTTCTCTATTGTCTGCCTTTGCTCATCCAATTTTATCTGTAGGGCAACCATTAAAGCACTATAATTAGCAGTTGGAGCTTGCTGAACTATAGGCTGTGGGGCAATGGATTGCAAAGCCTTCTTATAACTCTGGCTTCTCCTCTTGAAGACATAGAGTTTCTTCTTCTTGGCCCTAGCACTCTCCTCATCTTCAGAGGCAGAAGTGCTGGCAATATCAACCCTGTCCTTAGGGCTTTGAGGCTTCTCAGTTTGCACATCAGGTGCTTGCTTAGTTTCTAGCCTAATAGGCTCTTCCAGAACTGTCAGTTGCTCCCCCTCAGCAGCAGCACTCTTATCTTCAGCAGTAGTATCCTTGTCCATGTTAAAATCTTCTTGATCTAGATTTAGAAACAAATCTTCCATTGTATATTCAGGTGGAGACTGTGCAGGAGAAGTTCTTAGTTCTTCCACCACTTGAGAAGTATCATCTTGAACTACAACAGATGTGTCTTCTAAAACAACATCTGGAACTTGAGTATTCAGCTGAGTTTGCCGAAGATCATCAGACAAATTAGCATCTTCTATAAGATATTCTAAAGTTTTTAGGTCAGTGAGTACCTCTTGGATAATGATGGTGGCTTGCTCACTGTCCAGTGTAGATGGTTCCTCTATAACTGGGAGCTCCCCCTGGCTGTGATCCCTATGAATGGGGCTAGCTTGAGGCAGCTCCCCCTGGATCTCAGCTACATCTTGAGCAGCAGGGGTCTTCTCTGCAGCCACTTCCTCTTGATCATCAGGAGTGAAAACAACTTGTTCTTCACTCCCTGAACTGCTGGAGGACTCCTGTGTCACAGGAGCTGTCTTCCTTTTCTTCCTTGGAGGAGAATCTTTCTTAGTAACTGGCTTCTCTGGAGTTGGTATTTCCTTGGACAATACCCTGTCCCATCTGAAAAAGATCCTTAGATCCATCTTCCTCATGTGGTTTATCTTACTTCCTGCAGCTGTATTCATTACCTCTGGTATGGTACCAGCTAGGTAGAGACTAAGTATTCTGCCCAGGTTGGGCTTCTTCAGACTCTCCTTGATTTTCTCATACACTACTTGAGACCAATCTGTTTTCAGAGTGAAGATTATTCTAGTCATGATTTCAAACATGTAGGCAGACACTCTGTCATGCCCTCCAGTCTTGCTAAGTAAGACTTTTCCTACAATCTCAGACATGAACTTTCCTTGGTTATTCATGCCTTTCCTGTTGAATACAGATCCTATCTTCACCTTAGGATCAAGACCACACCAGGTTAAAGCTTCCCTGGTCTTTGAAGCAGTTACTTCTTCTTCATCTTGTGTTTTAGGTAGCTGGAGTACCTTCCTCAGACTTTTTGGTGAAATCTTGACCTTAGATCCATGAACTCTGGATTTGATTCTGTATCCAGATTCATCTACAGCAGCTCCATTAAGGAATTCAAGAACTTCCTTTTTCCAAATCTTTGTTGGTTCTGAAACTAAGTATTCCAATCCAGAATCGGCGACTAGGGTTACTACCGCCTTGATTTCCGTATCTGCATCGTCGAACGCGCCACGACTAGCTCATAGCCCTCGTTAACGTTCTCCTCAAGCTTAGGAGCCATTAGGGTTTGGAGAATTTGTCTTTAGAAAAGAGAGGTGTCGACACAGGAGTTTTGGTCTCGAAACTTTGAAAGCGTGTCGACAAACAAAGACAGAACCCTATTTATACCTTTCTGATTTTGAAGATGAACAGGCGGGACAACTAGCTTAAAGTTTGTCGACACTGGCAATAAGTGTCTATACTGACTTATAATGTCGCGACACATATGTGTCGACACAAGTTTAGTCAACAGATTTTATGTGTCGACACTTGGTTATGTGTCGACACAACATAACTCGACACATTGTCGATACTTTACTTAGAAAAATTCTGAGTAAAACTTAAGTGTCGACACCACATAGGATGTGTCGACACCTACTTGACATGTGTCGACACTAACACTCTGAAGTGTCGACACCAACATCCCTAGATGTGTCGACACCTTTTTCCTGAAGTGTCGACACCACTATTCTGTGTCGACATAGACTTGTCTATGTGTCGACACCTTTTTACTTAGTCATTTTCAAATCTGTAAACTTACTCTAAGTTTATCATTCCTAGTTCAATTTTGAATATATTGAACTTAGCTTCTTCTAGTGGCTTAGTAAACATATCAGCTACTTGTTCATCTGTTTTAACATATTCTAATAAAATATCTTCTCTTTCTACATGCTCCCTAAGAAAATGATATTTAATCTCAATATGTTTTGTCCTACTATGGGATACAGGGTTATTAGCTATTGAAATAACACTTGTAGAATCACAGAAAAGTGGAGTTCTACTTACCTGAAATCCATAGTCCTCTAGCTGATGTTGAATCCATAGAAGTTGAGCACAGCAACTTCCTGCAGCCACATACTCTGACTCAGCTGTGGAGATAGCCACACTGGTTTGCTTCTTGCTACTCCATGAAATTAGTCTCCCACCTAGGAATTGACAGGTTCCAGTAGTGCTCTTTCTATCCTCTTTGCATCCTGCAAAGTCTGCATCTGAATAACCTGTTAGATCAAAGTCTCCATTCCTAGGGTACCAGAGGCCTAGATAGAGAGTGCCCTTTAGATATCTCAAAATTCTCTTGACTGCAGTCAAGTGAGACTCTTTAGGGCAGGCTTGATACCTTGCACAAACACATGTAGCATACATGATGTCTGGTCTACTAGCAGTCAAGTATAATAGGGAGCCAACTATCCCTCTATACAAGGTTTCATCTACAGGTTTCCCTGCATCATCCTTGCTAAGAGACATACTTGACCCCATAGGAGTCTTCATGGTACTGGATGAATCCATACCATACTTCCTTATGAGTTCTAGGGTGAACTTTGACTGACAAATGGACAAACCACTCTCAGTCTGTTTAACTTGGAGACCCAAGAAATACTTCAGCTCTCCCATACTACTCATCTCAAACTGACCTTGCATAAGTTTTGCAAACTTTTTGCAAAGGCTGCTTTCAGTAGACCCAAATATAATGTCATCTACATATATTTGGACTAGTATGACTTTGCCTCTAGATTCCCTAAGGAATAGAGTCTTATCTATTTTCCCCCTTGAGAACTTGTTCTCAATGAGGAAACTAGATAGGGTTTCATACCAAGCCCTAGGGGCTTGCTTTAACCCATATAAAGCTTTCCTAAGTCTATAGACATAATGAGGTAGAGTTGGATCAACAAAACCTGAAGGCTGCTCCACATAGACTTTTTCTTTCAAATTACCATTTAGGAATGCTGACTTGACATCCATTTGGTATACCTTGAATCCTTGATAGGTTGCATAGGCCAAGAACATCCTTATGGCTTCCAGTCTGGCTACTGGAGCAAAGGTTTGATTAAAGTCAATACCTTCTTCTTGCCTATATCCTTTAGCAACCAGTCTAGCTTTATTCTTAATGATGACCCCTTGTTCATCCATATTATTCCTGTAGATCCACTTAACTCCTATTACATTGTGGTCTTTAGGTTTAGGAACCAATTCCCAGACCTTGCACCTCTTGAACTGATTAAGCTCTTCTTGCATTGCTTCAGTCCATTGTGGATCTTGTATTGCTTCTTCAAATTTCTTAGGTTCAACTTGTGACAGAAAGCTGGAATAGATTACAGCATCCTGATTTCTGCTCCTAGTTTGAACTCCTTGTCTTGGATCTCTAATAATCAGCTCTACTGGATGATCTCTAAGATGCCTGTGGGCTGGAGGCATCCTCACTTCAGGTTGAACCACTTCAGCATCTGCATCATGCTGTATTCCTTGGATTTCTTCAGCAATTGGCATATGTAGTTCTCCCCCTGGACAGCAGCTACTCTCCTCTCCTTGCTGTCTTGCAGCAGGCACCTCTTCTATAGTAAGCTTATCCATTGTCTTTGTCAAACCTGTGGGGCTGCATACATTGCTAGACAACTCATTATTAATAAGTTTAGTCTCATCAAAAACTACATGCACTGATTCTTTTACAACTTGTGTAGTCAAGTTGTAGACTCTATAAGCCTTACTATTATTGCTGTACCCAACAAAAATTCCCTCTTGGGACTTGGCAGCAAACTTAGTTAAGTAAGACTTCCCATTGTTAAGTATTAAGCATTTGCAACCAAAGATCCTGAAGTAGGATAGGTTTGGTTTCCTGCCTTTCACAACTTCATAGGGGGTCTTGTTTAGCCCTTTAGTGATGGTAGCCCTATTTATAACATGGCATGCAGTGTTAACTGCTTCAGCCCAGAAATACTCTAGCAGTGATGTATCACTTAGTAGGGTTCTACCAGCCTCTATCAAGGTCCTATTTTTCCTTTCAGCAATGCCATTTTGCTGAGGTGTTCTAGGTGAAGAGAATTCTTGAAATATCCCAAAGTCTTCACACAGTTTTGTCATGCTATCAGACTGAAATTCAGTACCATGGTCACTTCTAATTCTGACCACAGTACTATTTAGTTCATTTTGAATTTGCTTGACAAAGCTGTAGAAGACACTAGGTGTTTCAGATTTCTGTCTTAAGAAGAACACCCAGGAAAACCTTGAGTAGTCATCTACAACTACAAGGGTATAGACCTTCCTACCTAAGCTGTGAACTGGCATTGGACCAAAGAGATCCAAATGCAAGAGGTACAAATACCTCACAGCATCTTTGTTATCTATGCTTCTAAAGGTGGATTTAGTCTGCTTGCCCTTTTGACAAGCTAAGCAAATGCCATCTTTAACACACTTAACTTGAGGACCATTCCTCACTAACTCTTTACTAAAGAGTTTGCTAATTGTCTTGTAGTTAAGATGGGCTAGCCTCTTGTGCCATTTGACACAATGAGAGACTGTCTCATCAGCTACAATACAAACTGGAGAACCATTGTTCTCAATCATAATGTCTAGGTAGTAGACATTCCTCTTCCTATATCCTGTCAAAATGATCTCTTGATCACTTGACCTCTTGATATGACAACCATTTTTAACAAATGAGATGTCATACCCTACATCACTTAATTGACTTATACTTATTAGGTTGTGTTTCAACCCTTTAACATAAGCCACTTGAGTAATGGTAACTAAGTTTGAAGAAATGTTACCAAACCCTTTGATGATTCCTTTTTCAGAACCACCAAAGGTCACTTTAGGACCATTTTTGATTGGAATGTAGTCCTTCAGTAGTCCCCTAGTTCCAGTCATATGTCTGGAACATCCACTGTCCAAGTACCATGTAGGGGTATGGCCACTTGGACTCACCTGCAAAACAAATTAATGAACCTTAGAACCCAAAGTATTCTTGGGTCCTTGGTGATTGTTAGTTTGCAATTTGACAAACCTACCTACTGGCTTTCCAACAGGTAGTTTGGAACTCACTTTGGCACTCACATTGTGCCAACAGTCTACTGTAAAATGACCAACTTTGCCATAACACCAGCATTCAAACTTATTGTACCTTTGCTTAGGTACTGCCTTGGCTGTCTTGACTACAGCAGCCTTATTGAATGTTGGGGCTTTGCCCTTGGACTTATACTTGGACTGCTCAGTCCCTGCAGGTCTAATAAATCCAAGTCCAGCTTTACCCTTGTGATGAACAAATTCATCAATTATGGGTAACACTGACTTAGGTTTAGAAAACCTAGCAACCAAGTCCTTCTCCTTCTGAAGATTGTTCTCCAGACACTTAATTTGATCATTCTTATAGGTGATAGTTCCCATCTGAATCACTGTTATGTGTTTCAGTCTGGCTATCTCATTCAGTTTTTGATCAAATTGCTTCTCAAAATCTGTTGCAGCAGCTTTAAGATCAGCAATTTCCTTTGCCTGACTTTTGGCAAGGGACTTGCTTTTCTTGTAAGCTTGCAACAGCACTCTATATTCATCTATAAGTTGATGAATATCATCCTCAGACTCAGATACATTCTCATCACTTGATGAAGAAGAATCTGAATCTGAACTAGAACAAGAGACTGAATTTAAACTTGAACTTTGTACCTGACTGGTTTCTGGCTGCTCCAGGATTTTGGCACTTTCTGTCAAAGCCATTAGCCCTTGGCAATGACTGTCTTCTTGTTCATAAATTGACTCCAAGATCTGCATGAATTCTTCCTCTTCTTCTTCAGCAAACAGCCCTATGTAGGCTTCAGCCTCAGACTCAGTTTCTGAAGAAGAGATATCTGATAGAGTCTTCTCCTTCTTAGCAACAAAAGACTTTTCTTTCTTCTCTTTGAAGTGAGTCTTTTTCCTGTCACCAGATTCCTTTCTCTTCTCTGGACAATCTGCAATAACATGGCCCTGTCTATTGCAGCAATAGCAAACAATCTTTGAACCAGTTGCCTTGCTTGATTTTGTCCTTTTCTTGTCATTCTTTGAAGACCTCTTTTTCTGATAAGAGTCTTCCTTTCCTTGTGATGTAGAAGGACTTGATCTCCACTGTTTCTTTTTCAAAAACTTCTGAAAGTGTCTAGTGAAAGCAGCAAAGTCTTCATCACTTTCACTGCTCTTAGACTTTGTGCTGACAGACTCATCAGACTCTGATTCAACTACCTCTGGAGGTGGAGTTGAAGACTTATTCCTGCACTTTTTGGGAACTTCTGTCTTGAAAGCAACAGTTCTTTCTTTGTGCTCAGTCCTTGTTGATTTCTCCTCCTCTTTTCTCACTGTTAACTGCATTTCATATGACAATAGCTTGCCAAACAGTGTGGGAGGAGGAATTTCCCCCAACTTATCCATTTCTCTTATGGCACAGATCTTGGTGTCCCAATCTTTGGTTAGGGACCTTAAGAACTTGTCATTTAGTTCATAGTTACTGAACTCTCTTCCATAAGACATGAGTTCATTAACTATTCTGTAAAATTTCTTATAGCACTCAGTGATGCTATCACCCTTTCCTTGCCTAAAGCTTTCATACTCCTGATTTAGCAAGGACTTCCTATCTTGCCTAACTTCTTCAGAACCTTTCATATAGACAATGAGAGTATCCCACATCTCTTTTGCTATTTTACAGTGAATTAAGTTCTGAAAAGTTGCATCATCAATGGCACTCACTATTATGTTTTGTGCCCTCTTGTCCATGGTGGCCAGGACAATTTCATCCTTAGTCATCTCAGAGAAATCCTTTGGAGTTCTCTGATTTGCATCTAGAACTGAAATCTTCATAGGCACAATAAGGCCCTTCTTTTACTGTGATGTAGATTCTAGGGTCTGAGGCCTCCATAAATAGCCTTACCCTTTCTTTCCAGATCCTAAAGATCTCCTTCCTGCATATGGGTAATTTCATGGAACCCAATTCCTTGTGATTCTCATAGGACCCCATGTTTCTTGATTTTCTTGAATTTCTTGAATCTGTGTTGTCCCTTACACTGAATCTGCCAAACAAGATCTCCTCAGACTGTTAGTCCTTGTTTTGAGGAACCTCCCTCTGATACCACTTGAAAGATATGGTACCTAAACACCTAGAGGGGGGGGGGGTGAATAGGTGACCTAATCCTTCTTTAACTTTGTTGGCAGCCAAACAGTTATATCACAGATTTCTGACTACTTTTGCACAGCAAACAGCAATAACAAAACATACACAGCTAATCCACAGC